>PVKN010012513.1:0-20700 GCA_004027915.1 Capromys pilorides
AGTCTCATATGATTAGGCCATTATATTACCATGTAATTTGTTTTATTAATTAGAAGCAGTTGCCAAAATAAATGAAGTAAACTCTTTTAGTCATGCAGCATGTCCTTCGAAGGTTATTCTTTGCATGGCTGCTTAACTGAAATCTGTAGTTGTGCTGGGATTACCTGGCATGCTGGTCGCTGCTCGTTCCCCACGTGCGCCCCCGGCTCACAGACAAACTTATAGGCACTAATAGGCCAGGTCAGCAGCATTTTCAGGGATAGTCTGAAAAATGTCTGGAGACATCCATGTCCTCATTTCAAATTTGCTAGGTTGAAACATGTAGACTATAACTATTGGAATTGATGTACTCCGGAGAAAAATCATGAGCTCTAGGTAACGCCCAAGGAAAAGAGTGCTCACAACTCTGTGAGTCACATCCTATGGCCTAATCTTTGATGAATATTCTATTAATGACTTGGCAAGGATCAGCGGAAACTTTACCAGGTCTGTCCTCACCACCGTTGTTACATTGCACTCCATTGAGAAACAGTGTTGGATGTGAGCTAGGCACCCTCGGATTGGAATCCCAGGCCTTGAGGCTCAGTTTTCTTGTCTCTAAAATGGAATCAATATTCCCGACTCTTCCTGATCTCTGGGATGGATTTTTGAGAGCAATAATGGTTATGCATTGTACAGGTCAAGTGATATTCATAGTGTTGGTCTTCCTCTTTTTTTCTCTAAATTTTCCTGATATAAATTATGACTCACAATTTCTTCTGTCTCCTCCCTTCTTTCTTCCCTATTTGATCTCAAAAGTCTTCCAAGTGTGGCAAACTTCAGATGTTTTACTTGAAACTGTGTTGGATATTTGGTTGTTTCCCATCAACATTTTTGTCCTTCCTGGCTGCCACCAATGCCCACACATGTCACAGACTCTTGGGGCCTTGGTGACTACACCAGAGCAGTTTATGCAGAGCTTCATGAGGAGCACATGCCCCAGCCATTCCTTGACATGTTTCAGAGGCCAGGTTCTTCTCCTGTTATAGTTCATTTCAGCTCTGCCGGGAACACAATGACGTGCTGTAATCTGCTGTGTTCAGCAGGGTTTCTACAGGCCAGCCCCAGTCTCTGCTCCACTGGCACGCACTGGAGATTAAGGGTCTGTCCAGGAGCTTTTTCCTCTTCACAATGAGAAGCTGGAGGATCAGCAGGCCACCGTGATTGGTGCCAGCACAAACAAGCCGCCAGTGACATGCGTTCTCAAGCTCCGCCCTTCTCTGTGCATGACTCAGTGGTAGAGCAAGGTCTTTGAGGCGGGTTTGGGAATGGTAGAGCCCAAGTGTCACCTGATGTTCTTCCTCCAGGAGAGTCTGGGAAACTCTGGGAACAAGAAGGGACATGGAATAGATTTTAGATGGACCACTCAGGAAAACCTGTATGTCCTTCATTTTCCATTTGGTTTAGTTTTCTCTAACTACTGTTTGGGTTAGTGGTCTATGCACACTGGTACCCAGAGGTCAGTGTCAGTTTTCACATATTGGTGAAGAAGTTGGAATATGCAGAGATTTAATAATGTGACCCCATGTTTAAGGGTCAATTAGAAATTGCCCATCTTAAGCATGTTTGAAACTATGTTTGTTCTGAAACTATTTATTTGCCTATTTGGACACTACATCTCTTGAATTTTTCTGAAAATAACCACATTTAATAATACCTTTTTGAGCATTTCTCTAAACAGGAGTCAAGTTGTACTTTGTAAAGATGAAATTCAGGACTTAAAGCACTGAGGAAGACAATGATTATTGCTTTCAATTTTCCGTTTGCCCAGGAGTATTGGATCCCTTGCAAACTGTGTCTTCTAGTGCCCTGGATGTTAGCATTCATCTGAACCTTCTCTTGTCCTAGAATAATTCAAAGTCCCAGAAGCAGCTACCAGCAAATGAATGGTTGCTACCGCTTTCTCACCGGACTGATTATTTAACCCTTGCCCAGCTCCTACTTAACTTGTTATGGGCTCCCAACATAGAAACCAGACCAGAATCTAAAATTAAAAAATTCAAATGTGAGCCTTTATTACCGGGTTGGGGATTGCCTGACCATACTCACATGGGAGAGGACAAATGACCAGGAGCCTTAGAAGGATAGAGGTTTTAAAGGTAGAAAGCACATCCCGTTTGGCAAACAAATTTGTCATTTTGACACAAAACAGTACCTTTAGGGACAGCATGACCGTTACCCAGCGTACATTCTTTCTGGGAGCATTGTTTAGTTCTCGTTTGATGTACATCTGCATTCGCGTGGTCTTAACTACCACAGCAATGCTTTCCAGTTGGTTAGCAACACCTTCGTTGTTTTGCACAGTTAAAAACATTTCGGCCTTTACTTTGATCTATTTTGAGGGTCTATTCTGGGAGCTCTCAGTCTACTGATGATTTATCAGTGCTACACCAAGCCTCTTTGCGGCCTTACGAGGAAGTAGGGTTACAGACAGTTGGGCAGAGTAATTTTTCACACTTAGTTTTACGTTAACTCATCACATTAATGTGGCCCATTCGGTCATCCAGGAGCCATCACAAAACTCCTGGAAGATGTTCCAAAATGAGAGAGAGTGTAGGCGTAACCGAGAGGAAAACCGAAGTAGGTGTGGGTTTCTTTTGTGTGTTAAAGCACTCCCGTATCTGTGCTTTCCAGATCTGGCTGCTGCTCTGTAATTTCCATTATAATATCACAGGTTGGAGGTAATACTGGGTTTGCAGAGCACAGTGAACTTGAAAGTTATTGTAATAGCACCAATCTCTACTCTTGAAACCTTTCGCAAACCCCTTCTTTCCTTCTTTTAAACAAAACAAATGTTCCAGGGCCTTTATAACGCCTCCAAGGTTTGTGCTGGGCACCTTACATTCACTGCTTATTTAACTCTTACGTGAACGCTGCAAGGAGTTCTCGTTAGTTTAAAAGGCAAAAAAGCAGCACCAAGCATAGAATTATGAGCCCAATCTTTTCAATCCTTCAGGATAATGAATCCATGCTCCAGAGCAGAAGAACTTAATTTAAAAGCTGTTCTCACCCTTTCAGGTAATAGTGGGATGCGATGGACAATTAGCCTGCCTCTTTATCAGTCAGCTTTCTACTAAGAAGCATGAGGATGAAATGAGTGATTTGAGGACAGCGAAGTGAGGATACAATTTGTAGAGGCGAAGATGAAGTTTACAGAGTTTATAAAGTGCATCTGTGCAGGGAAGGGTCCAGGGCAGGCAAGGCATCACTCGGAGGCCGGCAGCTGTGGGTGGGAGAAGAGCAGCTGCCCTGGGAAAGGCGGGCGGGAGGATCGGGCAGAGATGCTCGCTGCGCGCACAGCATGCGCTGGACAGAGTGCTGTGTGGTGAGCACCGAGGTCTTCCCCAGGAGGATGGGAATGAGCTAGCTGCAGCCACCAAAGAGCCACGCGGGCCACACGCACTCTGACTCACTCTGCTGGCATCCTTCCGCAGCCTGCTGCTACCTCCTCCCGTTGTCGAACTTGGCCAGGGACAGAGTCAAGAGATAAAGAAAATGCCTCACACAGCCACCAAGAAAGATAAATCAGAGTCATTTGCAGGAAGATCGATGGATCTTCAGACTGCAGTTCTGAGTGAACTAAATCAGACACAGAAGGTTAAAGATCGCCTGACTTCTGTAAAGGGAGACGCCCCAGTAGAAGTAATACAGAGAGCAACATAAGCAAGAGGCGGTGGGAAAGGGGAAGGGGGCCCTGTGGAGGTGGGAAGGGGGGCCGGGAGCAAAGGGAGAAGGGAGGACAGGGCGTGGGTGAAGGCCAGTAAAGGTGATCCAGATGTACACCCGGTCCCACGATCAGCATGACAGGTTGTACGGCAAGCGCACGCTCACAGACAGCGGCCCATGAGTGAGCCAGCACAGAGGGCAGATGTGGACAGAGGGAAGGGACGTCATGGTCACCGCCTGGCTGCTATTGTGTGGCTGCCCGCAATTCCTAGATGCCCTCTAATTTAATCCTCACAATATTCTACAAAGGTTATTTTCTGCAGTTTACGCCTAAGAAACAGATGACACTCAGATCCATTACTGTGATTCACTACAATTTGTTACCATACAAAACCCTCAGAATATATTGAAGAAACACATCTGAAAACATGTAAGCATGCACTATAAGTAATTTAATTTCCTATGATAAAATGTCTTGGTGATCTTTCCATATAAGGGAACTTTCTCAAATCAGTAAAGAAATATATTTAAGTCTATAGCAAATATATTTGATGGTGGGAATGTAGAAACAACCTTAAAATAAAATTGTCTTCTGTATCGTTTATGCTTAATAGCTTAATGGAAGTTTGAGCTCCTGAAAGTCTTAACTGGTAGAGGACACAAACATGGAAATACACAGGAGTGCTATAAGCTTTCCAATATTCATGTATTGGAACTTTTGTTCCCACTGTAATAGAATTGGGAGGGGGGCCCAACACAGGGGTGTTACCACATAAGTGAACTAATGCCCCAGCCAGAGGGCATGGGCAGTGGCCACCCCTCGCTCACGCTCCTGCCTTCTTTCTCCAAGGTGGGGCTGCAGTAAGAAACCTCACAGCATAGGTCACAGACTTGGGCTTGCAAGCCTCCCAAACGTAAGAATTAAATTTCTATTCTTTTAAAATTATATGCTTTGTGATATTGTGCTGTGGTATCACAGAATGTACTAAGGCAAGAAGTGAACAAAAATCCCATAGCCAAAGCCAACCCAAGAAAATCTACAGGTGATGCGGGAGGTCTAAGCAGTGCTCAAGAGGAAGGTTAGATCAAAGCGCACCGTACGGATCTCAGCTGCTCTACCACATGCTGGCAAGCGAGAACTGTGGCTTTAAAAAATAAGAAGTCTTGAAATGCCAGTGATCTATGCACACCCAGGGCTACAGCAGCACAATTCATAGTATATGGATCTCGGAAGCAGCCTATGTGGCCCACCCACAGAGGAACGGGTTAGGAAAGTGCAGTGTTTACACACGGCGCAGTACAGCTCTGCCGTAAACATAAGCTGGAGTGGTTTGGAGGAACCTGGATGTTCTGTAAGACCGCAGTGTTAGGGAATAAGCCAGACAAACAAGCTTAAACATCCTACACTTTCTCTTATAGGAGAAACTGGAATTATACAAAGCAAAATAAGAGGTAGGTAATAGGATATAGGGAGCTAGAGCTTTCTAAAATAGGAAGGAGACCAAGAGGTGGGGAGGGAAGAGGGAGGAAAGGAAAGGGGTTGAAGATGCGCTATACCCATGCACCGACTCCACACAACAAATGGAAACAAGAGCTGGCAACATAACTCAGAGGACTAAGCACCTGCTTAAGCAGGGTTCGATTCCCCGAACCACATTCCCTGCCTCTGCCATGCGTTCTGTCGTGGTGGGTCATGCCTGTAATCCCAATACTGGGGAGGCTGAAAATAAGAGGATCACTACGAGTCTGAGCTGCATAGTGAGACCCTGTATCAAATATGTAAAAAAAGAAGAAATGTCAGTGTAAACATAATGTGCTGCAAACACATGCTAATAAAAGAGAGATTTAGAAATAAACCTAATAAAATATGCGTATGACTTGTGGAAGAGCAATTATAAAATTTCCTGAAAGACATTAAAGAGCTTTGAAGGGAAAAGATATTCATGGGCATGTTTGGGTTCAGAAACGATAACATCTCTCTCAGATTATTCTCTAAATTCAATATAATTCTAATCAGAATTCCAGAAGAATTTGGTAGAACTGGAAAGGCTGCCACAAAGACCACATTAAAGAAACAAGAATTCAGAATGCCAAAATAATACTAGATAGGACCAATCGGACAACAAGGCTTATCATAAAACTGCAGTAATTGAGAAAACATCAAGAAGTAAAACAAATGGAAGAAAAGAGCTTAGAGCCAGACATATTGGGCTACTGATGAGTTGGCAGAGAGAGCATACTAAGTAGTGGAGTGAAGGGATAGCACGATTAGTTGTCCATACAAAAAATATAAAATTCATTTGTCAGCTTATATCATATGCAAATATCATCTGTAGAAATATTCAAAGCCGTGATTTTGAAATAAAACTAAACATTTCAAGGGCTGGCCAGACAGCTCAGCAGACTAAGGTGCCTGCTTATGCAGAGCGCAGCAGCGGGGGTCCCATCCCTGGCATGCTGTGCCAGACCTGCCCTCTGTGTGTGCTGAGACAGCGACTGAGACTGGGCATGCTGGCACGGGCCTGTAAGCCCAGCACTTTGAAGGCTGAAAATAGGAGAATCACTGTGAGCTTGATTTACATAGTGAGACCCTGTATATCCTGTACTACATGCATAGAAAAAATAAAAATACAAATACAAAAAAAAACACGTTTCAGAAGAATGCATCTTTGTGGCTCTGCGGTAACCTGAGATGCTCTTTTCTGAGCTAGGATCTCGCTATGTGGTGCAGGTTGACTTTGAACTCACTGTCTAGCTGAGTGTGGCCTCGGACTCATGGCAATCCTTCTACCTCTGCCTCTAGTGCTGGAATAATAGGTGTACATCACAATGCATGGTGGGATTCTGTGAATGAGGTGCAGAAGGTGCATTCCTTTAGAAAAGATGATAAACTGGCATCAAAGTTAGTGACATTTGCTCAGGAAAAGACAACGTAGAGTGAAAAGCTGTAAACTGGGCTAAGATATTTACACCTTGTATAATTGACACATCAGTAAGTGAAAGGAAAAAGAACCAAATGACACCAAGAAATTGAAAAGAAACCGGTATGTGTAACTAGCAAAACATTACTAAAAAACATGTACTAATTAACTAACAAATGTTTCATAGTCATTAATTTCTATGGTTTCATCAAATACACAAAAAGCACAAAGCATGAAGGAAAAGATTGATGTATTTAATTATGTTGAATTAACTTTTGCTAAATAGCAAGCATCATTAATAAAGTGAACCAGCAGCCTATAGCTGGAAGGCACATAATAATATGATTGGCAGCGTACTAAAATTGGAGAAGACACAAAATGAGATCTCTTACTCTCTTGATTAAGATTTCTAAGTGGTATCATTTTGAAGATCGATGTGTGATAGTAGTAAAATTAAAGATACTTCTGTTCATCAACCCAGCAATTTCTGTGTAGAGCCTTCGGAAAACCAAGACATTTGTCTCAAAAGGATATGGATGAGAGTATCCTCACAGCATTGTCTACAGCAATAAAAAATTCAAAAATAGTGCAATTCGTCAAGACATTTGAAAATAGATATTTGATAAGGGAGTAAATGAATAAATTGGAAGATTTCTATGATGGTTGTATAGATCAATGATAATGAATGAGTTAGTTTTATGCATCAGCCTGGATGAACCTGCAAAGGAAGCGTGCTAGGCAAATTGCGGAAGGCCACACGTGGCACGACACTGTTTAATGCAGTTCAAGAGCTAGTACCCTGCTCTGCTCTTTCAGGCCTCTTAGTGTGTGTAGCTGAGGTGAAAGGGATGAACGGCACAGGGTGCCACCTGATTCAAGGCGGTGATTATTTCTGGAGATCCTGGTTTGGGGATGACAGTAAGATCAGGAAACAGTAGGCAGGGGGCCTCAGATATGTTGGTGGTGGATTAAATAACGGGCACCTTGTAACACCCAGCTGAACAGAATCAGTGTGGTGCTGGGAGTGGAAGACCCACCTGAGGGTTGTTGCCAATAACCTAGAAGGAGAACTGGAGGGGAAGAGGGTGCGCTGCTGATTCTGTGGAGAAGCTTGCATCTCTGATTTTCCTGACATGACCTCGGCTATTCTCAGAGTTGGAGGAGCTCAGGTCCTTGTTATCTCTGAGAATGGCTGTAGTTGTTTTTGAGGGAGCCCTGGTCCCTACCTTGAGTGTTGCTTCCTGGCTCTAGGGGAGATTTCACCTGTAGAAATCCTGGCACAGACTTTCTAGTGTCCACCATTGGCCTCCCTGTGCAGATTTGCATGAGACATTGTTACTTTTGTACAACTCTGTTCCTCCAGCACCTAGAAGAACACTTCCTGGCTCCTGCAATATTTTGATTGAATAAATGAGTAAATACTCATCATTCAGTAAGTAATTGCTAGTATTGTTTTGTAGTTTGATCAAGGCTCAGAGGTAGTGGATGAAATAGCTGAGAGTCACAGCCGTCAGAAGGAGCAGAGTCCCCTCCCACCGGGCTGACACTGAGTAGCTGCAGCACCAGAAGCCACGGGAGCTCGGAAGAGAAATGTCTTTGCCGGAGCATTTCTGCTGGCTGCTGTGGTCTCGCCCCACAGGGAATGCTTCGCACTATTGGAAGCTGTATTGGAATGCTGTGACTGAGGAATGGGTCTGGTTCCTGGCATCCAGTGGACTGAGGTCAGGGATGCTGCATTTTGATTTTATCTCAGACAGAGAGTTGTTTTCTTTTTACCCACACAGTGCTGGCTGCTAATGGGCAGCGCACAGTGCAGCATGGTCCCCGGAGCCACAAGTGAGCGCTGTGACACCAAGGAGAGACAGGGCTCTGGAGAAGGGAGACTCATCATGGCAGGACCCTGAGGATGCTGTGCAGGGTATAGTCTGGATGGAGCTTTTCGATGCTGAACAGTGACAGGAAGTAGGGTTTTCCATAAAGTAAGTGACTCACCCAAGCCATTAGACAAAGGACTGGAAATGTCTTGGCTTGCTAAATCACTCACTTGTAAACATTGCTGCAAGTGGTCTATGTGGTACTTACCTGGAAATCGAGAAAAAGTGGACCTTTTACTAACAAAGATGAGAATCTTCCCTCTCCCTCTGCCTGCTAGGAGCCAGGCGGATTATTCAATTCCCTAACCCTCGGGTTTGTCATTTTTAAATGGGGCTGGTGGTGATGCGTCTCCCATTAGATTATTGTAAGGGTAAATGACAATGGCTGTAAATAGGCAGGTCACCATGCCCCACACATACTCACTGTGACGACAATAATTTTCATATATTGTCAGCATATTGTCATCGCTACTAGCAATTCCAGCCAGCACTGTACATCGTCTCTACCCACAGAGAAGTCTGAAAACGATAAGATTTGATATAAAATATAATCAAACAATATGGACATATTTTTATTTTCTGAAAGCTTTCCTGGATCACATTTTATTGCATGAATTAAAGGATGATGCTTCCTTTCAATATACTTTGCTGTAACGGGAAACTCACCCACCGATAGCAACAATGTAGCAACCCTCCTAATCTGGCTGATTGGCCGGCTGACAAGTCATGAACTCTTCAGTATGGTGCTAAACTGAAACTTGGAAGGAAAGCTATGCTTAGGCAAGCTTAGGCAACTTCAGGGACTGTGGTTCGATCCCTGGTACCACATGCTGCACCAGCCCCAGGGCAGGCTGAGCCAGCCATAATATATATATATATATATATATATATATATATATATATATATATATGGCTAAAGCAGGCTGCACTTATAAAGGGAATTGGTTGTATGAGAGGAAATGACGGAAGCACTTTCCACTCACATTAATCGATTTTAATATTCTAATTTCAAGTTTACACATTCAAAGGTCATAAGAGCTTTTTGGTCGTCAGTGTCCCAGGGGAAGGAAAGATAGTTTTGCTTATCCTTGTGTTTCTGGCATGCAGTGTTATGCCCAGCAGATAGTGGGTTTCTTCTACTTCTTATGGCAACAAAGTAGTTTCGAGAACTGGAACAACCATATAAGCTGGTACGACTACATGAACTATTACACAAGAGCTTCTTAAAACTTACGTGTAGGAGTTTGAAAGCCAAAACTTAACACGCCATTCATTATCTGTGGTTTTCTTACACTTAAAGTGAAGACAAAAGTTGTATGGAATGAACTGGGATAGTCCATTTATAATGCATGCCTAATGGTCTGAATAAGACCAAGGACAGTGCGTTGTTGTCCTGGTGACAATAAGAAGCCGTTAGGCACAGAACCACTGTCGGCGTATAAGGGACTCTTTGGCACAAGGGTGGATGCGATTACTGCTGGACTCCGGTGGAGAGGACGCATTGAGAGGTGCAGGGGAGCCTGGCCACGGCTGGGCAGGCAGTCGGGCTAGAGAGGCGAGGACCCCAAGCAGCAGTGCTTGCGCGGCACAAGGCAAGCCAACTGCGCTCTGATAATCTGAGAGCACGGAACAACAGGCAGCCACGTAAGAAAGAGCTACGGTATCCCACGGACTAGGTGAGAAATGGGCAACGCTGCTCCACAACCAAAACCCTTACGTTAAGCTTAAAAAAGAAACTGGAGCTCCACCTACTTAACATTGTTTCACCTTGCATTTTCCACACGTATTTTATCCAGCACCCTCGTGACGCTGTGGTGACATTCATTAACATCTCTGGCACGGGTGTTTGAATCTTATCTGGGAAGGTGCCATTGCTCAAGAAACCAAGGACATGTGCCATACAGCTGTGGTGGGGTGAGAGCAGAGGGCTTGCCAAAGCCGGGAGCAGTTCACACAGAAGCACAGTGAGGAAGGCGCGAGGGGTGGAGCGGAGCGGAAGGCGGGGCGTGGCCTGGAAAAACGCAGCAGCTGCCCTAAGGCTCTAAGGGAGCAGGGGGCCGTTTCCAGCAAGCTTTTTATTTTTGCATTTCTATCCTCTGATCTTCCTGTGTTCTTCTTCCACTGCTTTTGTTCTTCTACTTTTGACCTTTATATTATTATTATTATTATTATTATTATTATTATTATTATTATTGCCGGCTCAGCCTGCCCTAGGGGTGGAGCTGGTTCAGCCTGTGGTGCTGGGGATCAAACCGTGGTCCCTGCGGTTGCCTAAGCTTGCCTAAGCAGGTGCTTTAGACTGATGAGCCATCTCACCAGCCCCTACTTTTGACCTTCAAAGTAATCATAAATTCATAAAACGTTAAGGAAGAGCTAGCAGTTTCCCCTACTATTTATCACCTTATTGTCTCATTAATGCCCCTTTGAATAGAATTTATGCCCTGCCCTTCGCTGCTCCTTCTGGAAGTCACATTTTCTCACAGCATACTGGCCTCCTCCCTCTGGCTTTTACTGATGTGTCACCAGCCACCTCGATGATTTGACAGATAAGAGGATTGTTGAGACTGAGCGACAGCACAGCACCATGGCATTGCCCTGCTGCATGCAGCCCAGGCTTAATAAGGTGGCCTAGAAAAAACTTTTCGTGGGGCAGAAGGTCTGTCTGGAAGGAGCTTGGACCCTTCCTGCCCAGGGGAGTTTTGGCTGTGGTCCAGAAACCTGCCACCCTGCCCTTAACTAGAGACACAAGGCCTCCGCTCCACTGTCCAGTTGCAATTTCTTAAGAACCTGAAATGTGTTTCTATGAACCTCAGAGTCTGGGAGGTGACATAGAGCTGGTTGGATTCACCTCTGATGGAAGGGGTACAGGGTGAGGTGTGGCTGAGGGAACAGACTGTAACTGCAGGGACAAAGAAGGACGTGTGACTTCCCAGCTCCTGGGAGCCTCAGTGGAGAAGCCGGACCATAATCATCTTTGTAACCTCTGACCCCAGAGGGCTGCCTGTCGTGGCCAAAAGATACCAAGACATGACGTGCAGTGCGCCACTGGCTGGGTAGGGCATGAGAGCGAGAGAGCAGGGGTCAGGGAGGGGCTCCAGGAGCCAACATCGTGGAAGGGTGCAGGGTGGAAGCCACACTGGGGCCAAGGGGTGTCCAGAGAAGCTGTAGGTATCAGGAGTTTAAATTCTTTGCTGGCAGGAGGACGCTCACTGGACAGTCTTAGTGGAGAGAGCAACCGGAGCTAAATTAGAAGGCGTTTGCTCTTTGACTCTCCATCTCCTTTCCCTAGTTTGATCCCAGAGAAGTCAGGAGTAGCAGAGGATAGGAGAACAGATATCGAGAGCTCTAGGCTGAATGTTGTCCCCACCCCAACCCATCAACATTACCTCAAAAGGTAAGTATATTTGGATATGGGGCCTTTCAAAGAGAAGGCTAGCTGAGGGGATGCCATCAGGGCGGGCCCTAATCCAGTAGGAAGGGTGTCCTTATAAGATGAAAAGATTAGGATGCCAACACTGGGGAGGAAGACATGGCTACTGACACTCCAAGGAGTAAGGCCTCAGAAGGGATTACCTCTACCAGTCCCTCCATCTTGACCTCCATTCCCCAACATTGTGAGAAATTCCCTTTCTGTTGCCTCTACCCACCCCAACTGTGATTCTTTTATAAGGCATTTTCAATCAAAGAGCAAGATGGAGGAGGCCGCCAACACCTACCATGGATGGAGCCTAGTGTAGTGCAGATGCTTGATGAATCTGAGTTCTCTTGTTCCATAAAACAAAAAGGTAGCAAAGACAGTCAGAAGCCAAAGAGCATGAAGGCGTGAAGGTCGCCTTGGCAGTGGTGGACTGTAAGGAGAAAGAGAAAGGTGGCATAGATCCAGTGTGGTTGGTGCTCTGAGAGGGCCATCCCAGCCAGCCCCACTGCAAGGCAGGAGACTCGTGGGAAGACACAGAATAGCGTTGGTGAGGATAATAGGACGGTTTCATAGATTCAGAAGCCTTTAGGGCATCATGTACTTGGGGTAGAGAGTTTCATGTTGTGATGCTGATTTTTATCATTGTTGGACAAGACTGGCCAATTAAATCATTATCTGATTTAAATGAAATAATGGAAAAAGTACTGGATTAAAATTAAGAACTGTGTTGTCATTCCAAAGGCGTCTGAAACCAAGAAATGACTCTTTCATAATAATCTGGAGTTGAAAAATCTTGGACTCCTAATCCAATCTGAGTTGTCTTCCCTAGAGTGTAAAAGTGACAACAGACCAGTTGCTTCATTAATGACTCAAAAATCTCTTTCGGCCCATCAGGAATTTGCCTTTGCTTCAAGAAGAGAGAGGTTCCAGTTCAAAATGTGGAAGTACATCGTGCTGACTGGCGAAAAACTCTCATTAAATAGCAAGACATTTCATGCATTTGATTCTTAAAATATAACCTAAGTAATTTTTTTCTCAGAAGTCCCAAGTTTCAATTTGACAGCAGTCAGGGCAGGCTGTAGCCACCCAAATGTCATTAAAATGTGCTCATTTCATTCCTCTCTGTCCTTTATGCTTCATTTACTCTAAACATCTTTAAATTATTCATCGTACTACAGGGAGATCACTCAGAGTGACTATCATTTTGCCAATAGATATGAAGGTCTAGAGGAAATGGCTGCTTTTCTTAGAAATATAAGTTTCAAAAATTGAAAAATAAATTGAACGTTTGAATAGACCAATACTCACTGACAATTTTAAGTATATTACTGAAGATTTACTTTTAAAAAATGTTTACTGCACTGGTGAATTTATAGTGATGTCCCTTCTCATTGGCTTTCCAAGCATAGAGGGCCCCTGTGCTATTTAAATTATTGCTGAGTGTGAAAAGATGGAACGCTTCCAACTTATTTTAGAAAACTACCAATTTCCTACACCAAATTTAATACAGATAGCACAAAGAAAAAAAAAAGCATACATCTTTTTAGGAAACTAGCATATTTCTTATGCCAAATCTGGTATAGATAGCACAAAAATAATTTAGGAATGTGGTGCTTTCTTAAACAATTGGACTTTGACAGAATTTCTATGCCAAATAATAAAAAATTCTGTACTTTTTCCTTATAAACTCTGTATTACCATGGGCTGATGTGAAAAAAAGTTAAAAGAATGTGGAGCTTCAGAAAAGGTCAAGGCAGATAGTAAAACACGATTATAAATGAATTCTGAAGAGTTTAGAAGTGACTTGCAAATTATTACAACAAAGTCTTTAAATGCTATGGTGTTTGGTGGTAACTCAGGCCACAGTGTTAAAGCTCATGCTTAGAGTTGAAGAACCTTGGATGCCTAATGCTCCATCGTGGCGCAGGCTACAGACACAGAGCTCTGACACAAGACATTCTGTGCTTCAGTTCATTTTGTCTGCATTTAACAGAAGACATCCCAGCTGTGGGTTAGCCTGATACACCACGGTTGAGTTGGTGGCCTTATCTAAGACAATCTACTCATTCTACATCATGCCTAGAAAATGTGATTCGGGGGACAGTGGGTGAACATACTAGCAAAGCTGACTCAAAAGGAAAAGACGAAGACTATCAAATTCTCGTGGAGAGGCATTCAAGATCAGGCAGATAGGCTAGGCTACAAGCTCTCTTGAACTATAACTTTAACATCTTCCCACTGAAAGGTGGAATCACTTTGCCCTCTCCTTAAATCTAGATTTACTGTATAACCTACTTCTTTTTAAACTTTTTACTTGAAAATAAGTTGATCTCCTAGAAGAGTTGTAAATGTAATATAATGGATCACTTTCACCAGAACTCCCTAAAGGTAACAGATTTCATAACCATGGTATATATTGTGGTATATTTTGCTCAGTGGTGGTGCAGAACTTCTAGTACAGAGGTGTGATGTTCCTCATTCCATGCAGTGAGAAGCCCATTGAAACCCTCAACTGACAACCCCCAGGGAACTCCCAACTGGTAGTTACCACCAAGGGCCAGCATTGTGAGTCAGGGTATTTTGGCCCTCCCAGCCACCATAGCACTTAGCCTCAGAATGTAAGAGAAACTGAACAATCCATAGAGGTTCTAAGTTGCCAGGCAGGCACTTGCGCCCCTGAGCTATCTTTCCGGCCCCTATCATTTCTTTCTTGCAACAACCTGCTCACCGCGGTTAATGTTCTGTCTTAAGTCTGCCTGACTCCACAGGTATACTAGGTGTGCCTTTTACCTTCCAAGGTACAGGAGACCACAGTTTGTCCCATGGCCTTGCCGGCACGCAAAGCAGATTGTGAATTTTCCAGCTGTCTATGCTGAGGTTCGTATCACCACCTCCTAGTCCCAGTGACAACACTGCACAGGGAAGATTTTTCACGGATGACTTCACACTTACTGTATCCATGTCTGAAGTCACTTTCTTTCTTTCTTTCTTTCTTTCTTTCTTTCTTTCTTTCTTTCTTTCTTTCTTTCTTCCTCCTCCTCCTCCTTCCCCTTCTCCTCCTCCTTCCCCTCCTCATCCTTCTCCTCCTCCTCCTGCATTTTTTTAGTAAGAGTCTACAAGGTCTACAGGGTCTCACAACATAGATCAGACTCAAAGATTCTCTTATTTTCAGCTTCCCAAAGAGCTGAGATTACAGGCATGTACCACCACGCCCAGTCTCAATTGCCCTCTCAAGGTGCCCCAGGGGTTGGGGCACACATCACAGGTGGGGATCGAACCCCAGATGCTACGCCTGCCTAAGCAGGTGCGTTTTTTTTTTTTTTTTTTTTTTTTTTTTTTTTTTTTTTTTTTTTTTTTTTTTTTTTTTTTTGTCTTTTTTTTGGTTTTGTTTGGTTTGATTTGGTTTGGTGGGACCGGGGTTCAAACTCACGACCTTGTACTTGCCAGCCAGGCATTTGTGCCACAGAGCTGTCTCCCCAGCCCCCGAAGCAGGTGCTTTAATCTGCTGAGTTACTTGGCTGGCCCTCACCCATTCTTACAATAAACTCAAGATTTCAGTGGCTTGCAATGAACCTTTACTTTGACCACACAGGTCTGCATGTTGCCGTAGTTTAGCTGATATAGGATGGGCTTCGCCAAGCTGAAATCCGTTTCAAGTCCAGTTTACTTCTTTTACCATATTTTCACTCTCAGCCCTTTTAAAAAGATTTACCAGCTACCGGGCTGTGCTCCTACTATGGTAGTTAGAAGAAACAGAGCTAAAGACCTTGCTTGAATCACAGAAGTTGACATCCCTTTGGTCAGGTAAGTCACATGGCCACGTCCAGTGTCAGCAGGGCAGGGCAGTAGATTCACCACTAAGACAAAGGCGAGATTTCCTCTCCACTGGAGTGGAGAACTGGAATAATTAGTTAATCTGCTTTGCAAACACAAAAGGAGCAGTTTAAATTAAAACATATTAACTCCAGGGCCATCCAAACAGCTCAGGGAAATAAAGGGGAGGTTTTCTATCCCTGGTCTGCCATGCCAGCCCTGCCCCCGGGGTGCACTGAGGTGGCAATTGAGACTGGTCATGGTGGCATGTGCCTGTAATCCCAGCTCTTGGGAGACCGAAAACGGGCGACCACTACAAGTCCAATCTAGTAGTGAGACCCTGAACACCCTTGGACCCTTGCCTAAAATATAATCAATCAATCAATCAATCAAACATTAGCTCCATGTCTGATGAAATCAGCAAGAAGATCAGGAATAACAGTTGTCAGCAACAAGAGTCAGTGCAGCATAACAAAACAGCAGCATGAACCAGGGCTGCAGGTGGAGACAGACTTGACACGTTAGCTGAGGGAAGAGCACGTGGTGAATGAGCTGAGTCAGTCAGTCAAGCCAGCCATGTTCAGTGGCCAAAGGGCCACATTGGCACCAACACCCTTTACCACAACTCTTTCTTACTACAAGTGTTTATTTATTTATTTTTACCATTTTTTAAAAAGTAGGAAGTATTTATTGAGAGGAAGAAAGTTATCTAAGAGGGACAGAGGGGTCCCAAAAGAAGGGTAGTCTTCTCTCTCTCTCTCCCTCTCTCTCTTTCCCACTCTCTCTTTCTCTCTCTCTGTCTCTGTCTCTGTCTGTCTGTCTCTGTCTCTCTCTGTCTCTGTCTCTCTCTCTGTCTGTCTCTGTCTCTCTCTCTGTCTGTCTCTGTCTCTTTCTCTGTCTCTGTCTCTCTCTCTCTCTCTGTTTAAACATTTTAGGCACACTGGATTAGTGATGTCCCTAAGTTTCCCAAACTTAGTTTTTAATTAAGGCTTTTTTCCTGAAGGCTATTTACTAAATTCCCAAGCAGCAGTTTGTAAAACAGAAAGAAAAGTGTTTCTGTGGATTCTGAGTTCCCACAAATTCCAAAGCAAGATGCTCCTCCACCTTTTCATGCAATTCCAGAAATGCACAAAATGCTTAGGGGCCTCTATTCAGACGCAGACATTGGGTATGTGAAGCGAAGAGGCAGAGGAGACAGAACCTGGCTTTTGTTTTGCAATGCGTGTGTGTGTGTGTGTGTGTGTGTGTGTGTGTGTGTGTTCCTTGCAACTTTACAACACTTTTGTTTCTTTTTTTTCCTTTTTGCTTTTAACAGGTTCTAAAAAGCCAGACCACCTGCCTTCTGCAGCTAAAGTTCATGGTGAGCACTGGAATGCGCCATGATGAATCTTGGGAGGGGGAAGACAATGGTGATCCGTGGGTTCTCACATGGCCACACCTAGGTGGCTCTCATGCTGCTAACAAAGGACGCCACCTGCTTCTCTGAATGAGTCACTGTAGCAGGGCTTCTGCTTTCTGCCGCTCCTTTTCATTTCTTCTTGTTAATATCTAGTGTCTGGAAATCAGGTAATAAATCAAAAATGGCTCGAAGCTCTCCTACCAGTCACATTTTGCTTTTAAACAATGGTGGAACACTGCCGCTTGGGTCATTCAGCTGGAAAGTGCAAGGATGCGACAATCTACTGATGCGTCACCTCTGCCCCCGTGGAGACTGCTCAGCTCGCCAGGGTGGCCCTGGGAAGCCCACTCCACACTTCACTCTTCCCCTCCCGTCGGTGTCAGCCCTCCCTCCGGGTTCCTGAGAGCCGGAGCCTGCCACAATTTTTTTTTTTTTAAGCAAGTAGGCTCTATTTTTAGAGGACATTTGAGAATTGAAATCATCACCCTGAATCACGAGTGTAGCTCTTCCTCCCGGGGCTCCCTTAACTACAGGAAGTTATTTTTGAGAGCTGCACCAGGCGGTAGGGCAAGGCGGAGAGAACGAGAGGGAGAAAGACCAGAGTGACCCAGAGACAGGAGCAACCGGTGAAAAGAGACGGGGAGGCAGTGTCGCAGCTGTGTGCGACCCAGTGGCCCGTCAGCAGACGGCTCTCCAGACCCACCTGACAGGATGCACAGGAGCAGGGCAGAAGCCGGCTGACTGTGGGTGTCACAGGACTGCGTCACCGTTACCTAGTGTGAAGGGCTGCGCTCTCCTCAAGGCGTCTCGCTCTCCTCAAGGCGTCTCGCTCTCCTCAAGGCGTCTACTGAGGCAAAGCCAGACTGTATTCCTGAGCACACCGTCCTTCTGTTCGACCACGGTAGCGGTGTCTGGTGCCTCACACTAGTTCTTACAAGCCTGAATTCTTTTTTTTTTTTTTTTTTTTTTTTTTGGTACAGAGAATTGAACTCAGGACTTTGCGCTTGCCAGGCTGATGCATGTGTTACTGAACTGTGTTCTTGGCCCAGTCCTCGGTCTTTTCTTCTTTTCTTTTCTTCTCTCTCTCTCTCTCTCTCTCTCTCTCTCTCTCTCTCTCTCTCTCTTTCTATGTATTTAGTACACGGTGTACAGTGTCTCACTACACAGATTGGACTTATAGTGATCCTCCTCTTTTCACTTTTCGAAGTGCTGGGATTACAGGCACACACCACCACGTCCAGTCTCAGTTGCTCTCACAGTGCACCCACAGGGTCTGGGCTGGCACAGCAGGCAGGAGAATGAACCTCAGTCCCTGAGCCTGCCTAAGCAGGTGCTTTAGTCTGCTGAGCTATCTGGCTGGCCCACTTCAGCACTAATTTATTCATATTTATTTATTTATTTATTTATTTATTTATTTATTTATTTTGGGACCAGGGTTCGAACTGATGACCTTGCACTTGCCAAGCAGGCACTTGTGCCACAGAGCTGTCTCCCCGGGCCCAGTCCTGCATTTTTTAAATATCTTGTTTAAACAGGAAACTCAGAACTACGTATGTACCTGGAAATACCAAGAGTAGCAAAGGGAGCTGACTGACCAGGGAACCATGTCCTTCTAAGTTGCTTGTGATAGTATAATTATTTCCTTGATATCTAAGTGTATTTCAACTCTGCAAAGATTTAGAATTGAATACAGAAATGACTTAGTGAATCAAAACCACAGGATTAATATTTGTAATATTACGCATTTAGACATCTTTATGCCTTGGTTAAATTTCTAAGAATTTGGCCAGTGTAGCAGCTCTGCTCTGTAGATCCAATTTAAAACATATTGCTGAGTATCTTAGATTTGTGATCTCAAAGTGAAATCTTACCAAGTTCGAAAGTTTGAATATATTTAAGAAAATTTTTTTCTCCAAAATTATATATCATATGCACATCCTCTTTCCCCCAAATAAGACCCAGCCAGAAGGTCGTCAGCCTTGGGCTTTGAAGACTAGAGCCCAGCGATGCCAGCCCCAGCCCGCTGGTCTTCGCCTTCCCTGACCCGCAAGTCCTCTGCTCTGCGTAGCACACCTGCGTGCTCAGAGCGGGGCGTGAGCCCAGGGCTTCTGCCCTGAACTGAACCCCAGCTCACTTTTCTAATTTTTTTTTTTAAATATGGAGACATGATCTCCCTAAATCATGAAGGTAACCAGGCCTGAAGTTTTCAGTCCTCCTGCCTCAGCCTCCCAGGTTGCGAGGGTTACAGAGAGGAGCCACCGCATCTGGCTGGGTGTGGTGTTTTTAAAGTGACTTGAGGCTTGTTGTTGTTGTTGTTATTGTTTAGCTAAGTCATATAGTTTTTGTGCTTAAGAAAGAAGCTATATATATAATATATATACATGTAAATAATGTATAGTTTATGAATGAAATTAAGATGTTTGAAGGCACTTCACTAGTCTTCCAAACAGAACCAAAATATTTTAGTCCAATAGTTTTCGTAGTTTAAACTCCTTACAAAGGGAGCTCCTCTTGCCATCGTCTGCTGAGAACTATTCTTATTCTTTCTCTCCTGAGGATCTGACTGAACTGTTTTAAGAAGGGTGGCCTGTCACTGCCAGGGGTGAGAAGGAAAGGAACTCTCCTGGAGCACGGGCAGAGAGAGTCTGCGATCACCAGCCCGGGAGTTGAGTCGCAGTTTCTGGTTGGTTGGCAGAGCACCTTGCGCCTGGCAGTGCTGGGCACAGGGCCCCGGGGGTTGCCCAGGGGACACACACCAGGTCCTCTGGGAGCAATGGTAGCAATATGAACCTTTCATACTGGAATACACAGGTCTTTCTCATTCCACTGCTGAGAGACACAAGAGAACAAATAAAATTCATACAAAACAAGGAAGCAAGGCCAGAGTTTGATCCTTGGCACCACATACCATGCCGGCCTGGCCCCCAGGTGTGCTGAGCTGGCCACCCAGTCTGGGCATGGTGGTGCATACTTATAATTTCAGTGCTGGGGAGGCTGAAGACAGGAGGATCACCAAGAGTTCAAGCTGCATAGTGATCCTGCACACACACACACACACACACACACACACACACACACACACACAAAGGAAGAAAGAAACAGAAATTGTTACTAGAATCATCACAACCTGAGAAAAGGAAGAACAGGTTTTGAGGACAAAGCTAAGGTTTTATAAATCCTTACTCCCTCAATTGACTGCACTAAATTTTGCTCCTCAGGATGATGTGATTGTACCTGTAGTCTGCAGAGTGAATTGTAATAGACCTGAGAGATCCTAGGAGATAGAAGCCCTGCTGTCCCAGGAGCTTGCAAGGGAGAAAGCACGAGTCACAGCTGGAGCAGCAGGACGAGGGAGAGATGTGCAGACCAGCAACATGTGACTAGGGCAAGCACAGGAATGCTGACATAGAACAGTGTCAGGGGACAGACCTATGGGATTGGCATTTCAGATGGGAGGTTTGAAGGGAGGAACTGAAACATAGGGGAATGAGTAGGTTTAAGATGTCAGGAGTCAGATATTTTTACTTCAAGAATGTCAGAGAGAGAGAGAGAGAGAGAGAGAGAGAGAGA
>PVKN010012514.1:0-20645 GCA_004027915.1 Capromys pilorides
ATAAGTGTCTTGAAAAATCAAACAACTTGAGGCTAGGTATACAAAACAACTCTTAATATATTATTATTGCACTAGACATTAAATTCTTTTTGCATGAAATAATGCATATTTAATATTAAAAAACCTTTCCTTTTAAGCAAACATCATTGCTAGTTTATTTGACTTTGTACAAAATCTCAACACAGTGTTCAGAGCAACTTAAATGATCTACCCAGAAGGCTAGGATTACAATTTAGTTGTCAAGTTACCAGTTCTATGGATGAGTAAACCATGCTATCACTCAGTGTGTAGGGGCTTCACTGCATAACTGGCTGGCTCTGATGCAAGGTGGCATGGCAGAGGAGAACAGTTCATGGTGGGCAGAAGGCAGCAAAGCAGCAAGGGATGACCTCAGCTCTTTCTGTTCCTTATATCTTTCCCAGGCTACTTAGGGTTACTTGTACTTTTAATCCTAGTGCCCTGGATTGTACTTTGTACCATGAATCAATCCTAGTGTCATACACTCTAGATATAGCCACCTTGGAAAAAGCCCCACCTGTGAATGCAGGAGGCTTTGGGAAGAGATCTAGATGCAAGCCAGCACTGTGTCCCTTTCCCTCCAGACTGTTGCACACCCCTTTATGTAAATGACACTTATTCCCTCTCCAAGAGTTGCCAAAGTTGTAACAGTTTCACCGTTACTGAAAAACCTAAGTCCCAAGTCTCCTCTGAGCTTTAAGGCAGACTCTGAGCTGTGAGCCTCTGAACAACTGAAAAGGAAGTTAAACACTTCCAGCATTCTGTGGCACAAGCAAGACATCACCATTCCAAAAGATGCATATAGAGAGATACAGAGGAATCTGACTAAAGCAAATCCAAAGTCCGTCAGGCAGACCTTAGGCTGCCCATATGCAGCAAGGTAGTCTATGGCAAGATGTGAACTCCAGAGGGCTTGGGTGGCTCTGCTGCTCAGCATGTGGGTCGACGTAGCTCCCATGGCCTCTCTCTCAGGCCTGCTCTGCTCCCTCTTTGCAGCCTTCCTTAGATGATCCATATTTCTGCATTCTTAAACTTCTGCTGTTTGCACTGTGCCTTCAGCCTCACACAGCTTCACACACTGCCTGGCCTCCCAGGGTTTCATAATTCATAGAGGAGGTTCAATGTAAAGTGGCTCCGGGGTCCTTCTAATCTCTAATTTCTCTGTTTACAAAATGTAAATCCTTCCAATTGAAATATGCTAGGCAATGGACTTTTCACAAAACTATGCAAATAGAGCATAAAATCTGATCTCCCCATTTTAGTGAATTGGATGAAATAAATCAGGTAGTCCCATTGATAATAAAAATTATACTTGATCATATGACAGAAAATAATTTTGAAATTAAGCAGCAAATTTTAAGAAGGGAAAGCAAAGGTAAGTTCTTTTTAGTGATCTGAGCAGTATTTCATAGAGAAAGCCTATATCCTATCAACCTGTGGTAAGTGGAAGTTACTGTAAAATTTTTGGCCTAACCGTCCTTGAGACCTCACTAGAGAGAATCAGGGAATCGGGGCGTGTCCATGATATAACCAGGAAAATACCTTATTTCTGCCTGGTGGTCTACCATTGGATGGGGTCACTGTGAACTGTAACTCCCCTTTCCTAGCCAGTCCATCCTAATCCACCTGAGATTAGGCACAGCGCTAAACACCACCTCAGTCCTGAGGAGTGGGAGCTGTCTCCCTGTGTCCAGAGCCTCAGTCTGCATTACGATCCTGGTCTTCTGGGCTCTCTGGAGCCTGGCTCCCGTCAGTCTTTTCCTCTCAATTCTTGTTACTTCCTTCACACTGGGCCTGTCAGCATCTCATCCCTAGTGTGCTCCCTTGCCCTTGCTTGCGTGCAGCTGGTGCTTGTCCCTTCTTCCCCAGAGCTTTGTGCTCTCTGTCTTTTTGCCGTACCTCAGCAGCATGTTCTCAGGAGTCTTCTTGCTTTCCCAGCCAGTTTTTCTTTGCTATAGAGTGTAAGAGACTTTTATCTGTGACCTCTACCTCTGTGACTGACCCCTACCCCTTCTGCATTTTTAAATACGTCACTTATAGGCCAAGAATTTTTTTAGAGTTAGTTGAGTATTCTTATATACTAAAAAGCTGCTACTTCATAACTGGGTCTTATCCATAGTACCTTTTATTTGATATGTCAGTTACATGACTGGTGGATGCTGGCTAGTTCAGATATTTTTTAGATACCTACTATGTGCCAGTCACTTCAGAATAAAAAATATATTTTAAAAAAAGGTAAACTGAAGATAGATGAGCAAAAGAAGTAATCTCAACCATCTAAAAGGAAAACATTTTGCTATCAGCCCGAAGTTCAGAGGCTGAGAGACACATCTTGGAGTCAGGCAGGGTGTTCCATGGGTGAGCTCAGCCTAATCCAGGGTCAGACATGAAGGAAGCAACCCAAAAGATTCACACTTCAGAGAAAGTTTCTTTTTTTGGTCTTGTTCATATCTCTTACCCCTGTAAAAGTCAGCAAGATTCATTTTAAGTTTTAAGGAAACTTAAACAGTGGGGAGCCAGCCAGATAGCTCAGCGGATTAAAGTACTAGCAAGCCGGCACAGGGGCCAGGGGTTCGATCCCTGGGCCTGCCCTGCTGCCCCCCACACACACACGGCGGGGTGGGTAGGGAGGCTGAGATGGCAGTTGAGACTTTGCGACCAGGAGTGACACAGGCCTGTAATCCCAGCTCTTGGGAGCTGTAAACAGGCAGATCACTCTGTGTCAGATCTAGTAGTGAGACCCTGAACATCTCTAGACCCTTCCCTAAAATGCAAAAAAATAAAGAAAAAGGAAGGCAAAACACCCTGAAGGATTTATGGTTACACATTTGGAGATACCCCCATCCTGTCCCTCTCTCAGACAGGAGCTTTCTTTCCCCCCAATAAATCTGTTCTGCAAGTACAGTGGATGGGGACAGGCTCCAGAGCATACTGCTTGTGAGCATGAGTCCTCTGAGGGCTTGTCCCGTCCGCCGCCCTGCTGCTGTGTGATCTTGGGCAAGTACTTCACACTTCCCTTTCATAGATGGCTCTTCTGAAAAACTGGGGAAATATGGGTGCTACCTTCCTAGGGCAGTTGTGGGAATTAAGGTGTAAATGTTTATAGAGAGGGATGTGTGTGTGTGTGTGCATGTGTATACATGTGTATATATGACAGACAGACCAAGAATGTCCATTACTTAGTATTTGAAATAAAAAATATATTTTGTTTACCACTAGTAAACTTTAGAATCAAAATGTGGAAATAGTACTTGCTGAGTCTTCATAAATAGGAAGTATTGATGTTCCCAGAAATTCCTCACTGGATATAAAAGGCACAAAGTAATGAGTAACATGAGATAACATTCAGAATTAAAGATTTGTGTTAGTGTTAAGAAAAGCAGCATAAAACTATAGGAGCTGGGGAGATAGCTCCGTGGCACAAGTGCCTGCCTGAGAAGTGCAAGGTCATGAGTTCAAACCCCAGTCCCACAAAAAAAAACCATATTACCATTTTTCTATGAAACTACAGTGAAAGTTTTAAAAGATTTTACATGAAAAGATGAAGGAGGGGTCTGTGAGATGGTTCAGATGTCGAAGGCGCCTGCTTAGGAAAGCTTAGGCAACCACAGGGAATGCGGTTCGATCCCCGGCATCACATGCTGGGTTAGCCCCACCCCCAGGGCAGGCTGAGCTGGCCATTAAAAAAAAAAAAGGTGAAGGAATGCCAAAATTTAGAATGAACAAGTTACATAAATCAGGTTGTTTTTATCCAGAGTTTATATTACACAAAATGAGATTATCTATGTCAGACTCATAAGTAAGCTCTAAAATATGAGTGGAGCTAGGGACTAGTATCGGAATGATCAAGAGCAATTTTAAGACTATGTATTTTTAAATTATGTATTGCTCTGCAGCACGCTAAGCCTCCACATGGAGCTGGAGCATGTAACACCCAGAGGACTTTCCCACACTTGTTCTGATTTTGGTGGTGCTGGGCATCCAGCCCAGAGCCCTGTGCACACGAGGCACATGCTCCACCACTGAGCCACCCCACCAGCACTGCCACACATTTATTTTAAGGTAGTCATCAAGAAGACTTGGTAGCAGTTTAGATACTGCTAGCATGAGGCTACATGCTATGGGTGTGAGTCAGGGCTGAGATGAGAGAGGTGTGGGTGTGCTTCACAGAACCGAAACACACACCAGCCACAGTGATTAGGGCCAGGGAGGGTGGCTTTGATGTGGTGTGGAGCTTCGGCTGCCTTTGAGCTGTCTGCAGTGTTGACTAGGGTTTGGCTAGGACCAAGGACCAGGGACAAGGACCAGGTAGGGAAGAAGGCTAGTGAGCACAGCTACGGTCTAGGAGCAGAAATGTGGTGGCCGTTCATGCTGGTCAGTGGCTGAAGCTGCCTCTGGATGCACAGGGGTAGGTCCTGGGCTGATTGTTAGGAAAGGACAGCAAGGATCCATGTCGCAGACAGTAAGTGAGTTCAAGTGAGGACTGGGGCAGTGTGGGCATCCTTTAGTACGCCTTTGCTGTGTGTTAATGTGATGCACATTTGTTTCCCATACAGGTAGATGATTGTGGCTTTTCTTTGAATCATCCAAACCAGTTCTTTGTTGAGAGCCAGCGGATGCTAAATGGTGGTAAAGACATCAAAAAAGAATCCAGCCAGCCGGAAACTCCTCAAGCCAAAACCAGTGTCCAGAAAACCAAGGATACATCCTCTGCTCTGGCCTCCTTAAATTCCTCCCTGGAAATAGACATGGAGGCACTGGAAGACTACTTTAGCCAATAATCTTGGACAACTTAGGAATCTTTTCCTCACTAGCCTCATTTTAAGATTTTCCTTTTTTTTTTTTTTTTTTTTTTGTATTGCTTTGTTTTTGTTTATTTTCTCTTTCTGCCCTAACTCAATCCAGGTACACACATATCTGTAAGTCTGATTTTAGAACTGGCTAAAGCCCCCAGGAAAGCTAAAGTCTCCCAGTACAACCAAGAACTTTTAACTCCTACCATTCTGTAGTTTTGACCCACTTCTTTTTCTGGGTCATTTTTGCTAATAAATACCAAATGTATGTATTTATATTCTGTGTAATTGGGAGTCTTACAACAAATTGATGATTTCCTCAGTATTTAAAGTAGTTTTTAGGATGTCTAGTACCACTATCACCAAAGATCTTAAACATCTGCTTTGAATTGGCTTATCTGTTGTTTTTGTACATCAGCAAGGAGAATTTTGGGCCATTAGATGGTAGCAAACTCTGCTGAAATGAGTTGTGACCTGAGAGTGAAGAGAAACAGACTCTGCAGTGCCAGTTGTATGAATGCCTGGGAGTGTGACATACACGGTGACACTCCTCATCAGTGTCCTTGTCTTTCTCTCTGGCTCATGAAGAATAGACACACTGACTGGATCAAGGACCTCTGGTGTGTTTCCTCCCAACTTGGAACATGTGTAACTTACAGTTTCTGTGAATTGCAAATTCTGGTGTGGATAGTGACCCTCCTCTCCTTGCCAGTCATGAGAGATCAGGTGTGCAGGGCACTGTGTCTCCCGTGCCATGATGCCCTTACCTGGTTACAGTCCTACCAAGTGTCTCTGTTCATTCACTGTAGAAGTAACTCTTCCTTAATATTTATTTCCTTGGATTATGTGAGAAATTTTAGTCCTTCCAGGTATGAAGAGCAGCTTTTCCTTTATTCTCTTGAGTTAGGTGCTAAGTTGAAAAGTTGGCACGATAGTCAGAAACTGAATTGTTAAGAGCACTATATTGTTTAATCTTGTGATAATATGAAAGGGATTCACACAGGAGGAGGTTACCAGAACCTAGAAATACCAGCTAAGTAGATTTTTTATTTTAAGCCCTGAGTCGAAGATTTCTTGGGATGTTCAGTAGCATATGATTAAATGGGATACTATCTGACCTGTTGTCTGTATGAATTATTATTACCTAGTTTAGAAATTAGCTTTATTCCACTACAGATTACTTCTGTAAATCTCTCCCTCCTAAAGCCATCTACTCTTTCATTTATAGTTCTCAGTAGAAATCTGATGACTGCCTACCACTTTATCCAGGGGCTGCAAAACATCAAGTTTTAAAATTTTTTAGTAATGTAACTACCACAGGATTAAGTTAGCTTTAGAGCACTAAGCATAGTAATGTAGATTTCTGTTATATTCAAGGAAGGGAAATATTAGTGGTCCTTGAAGTCCTAGGACAGGATGTTTCCTTGCTTTTTCTGTTGCTTTGTATTCTCCTTTTGTGAAGCCTAGGCTCCCACCAGCTAGAAGAATAAAACCATTAACAGCATGGGAGATGTGCTGTAATGGACTATTTATTTTATACCAGCAGCTCCAAGAAAGTGTGTCAGCCTGCTTAAATGTTTTATGTATGTCTAGGCAAGCTTGAGAATGACACGTTTAAATATTAGTATATTTACATGTTCAAGTTTTAGTAATAAGATTTGATCTGTTACATATTAAATAGAATAGGAGCATATTGTAAAGTCTGCAGATTAGAGGAAAAGAAGATAGAAATACAAGAAGATAGAAATTAATGCTTTTCTGGTGCTTTTTGGACTTAGAAAAGGCAATTTATTTTTCATGCCTCACTCGTCTTGACAATCTTGATTTGTTTTCTTTGAAAGCAGACCTGTTGGAATTGAGTGATCTGGGAACAACCCAAATGAAAAAAGCCAGCATCCTCTTCAAGGTAGCAGCCAGTGAAAAGCAATATGGAGCTTCTAGATCTTTTAACTCCTAGTCCTTTATTAGCTCTTCAAGGAAAAGAGGCTGTGTGATAATCAAAGACCAAAAACCCAGCAGAGGGAAAAGGCAGGCTGGAAGCATGTAGCTGGCTGAAGCAGTGTCGCTGTTGGTGGAGTCTGTGTGTCCCTTTCATGTTTTCCAGGGTCTCTGCTCCATCTACACAGGACAGAGCTCTTTATTTTCCATGTGCGTAAAAAAAACACTAGAAAGCTTAAATCAGCCTTTTAGGACTTCTTAAAATATTATAGTCATCAAGCGAATAGTTAATAGATTTTGAGTGCACTGGGAACAGAAGAAAGCACCCAGAAAAATCTTTAATTCTTACAGAATGGTGATAACCAGAGGGATTTCCTCCCTCTTGGAGTAGGCAGGACATTTTGCTTGCTGCACGTTTCTCCTTAACTGATATTTGAGATCTTTGCAAACAAACTTCAGTAATTCTTTGCAAAGAAGAAAAGAAAACTTCTGAGCTTTAAGCTTGAAAGGCAAAATGAGACAACTCTAAAGTTCTGGTTTGGTTAGAGTCTACTGTTTGCAAATTTAATCAGCAGCTTCCACAGGCATCAGCTTGACATTAAATTTAAGTGCCCATTAAAGTGAGAGTTTGACAGCAGTTCTGAATGTGAAGCTCAGTCTGAGGACATCTTTACAGCTGGAAGGAAAAAAGTCAAGAAGCCTCAAACCACTGTGGTAATTAGATCCATTTGTTAACTTCTTTTCTAATGTTGGCAAAGGAAGTGGCAGAGAGGGTTGACAGGCTGGAACCAGGAAGGCAGTCCGTCCAGTGCTCCCGAAGGGACTTGGATGAGCACAAGGGCCCAGGTTGCCAAGAGCAGGAAATACCCTCCTGACAAGTGAGCGGGTGGAGTTCTGGCCCAGTGCTGTATTTAGTTGCCTCCTTTTCAACACTCTGAGCCGCAGGGTGTGGAGTTACCCAGTGAGCCAGTTGTGCTGGTTTTGTTGCATGCTTGGAGAGCGTTACTTGGGAGTCGGACCTCCAGGGGTACACACCTGGCCCCAAGAGTTAGAATTTCTCACAGAGCTGTCTAGGTTACTTTCAGGTAATTAGATGTTTACCCATAGCATCTGGCCTTCTCTTTTGACAGGCTTTGTCCCAGTGTAAAGCTTCTTGCCAAGACTGACATTGTAGGCAATTAGCTTTGTGACTCTATGCAAATCATGTCACCTATAAGAAATTATCTTCTGACTTTACCTAACTCCAGCCAACAGATGACCTATTTTCTGTTATTATATTTGCTTCTATTCTGTAAGCTCTTTTTGTCCACTGACGCATGACATGTACAGTCTTATCAAAGGCTAAAGAATATGTCTCTATATACAGGTCCTGCATTTCCCTTGAGCGTGGCAGTACTGTTTTTGAACATCAGTGACAAGGTAGTGAAACAACACTGCTATTATAATAAATGCGTGATGATGGGTTTTTCAACTCGGTGCCCTGTGTTGCTAGGTCTTCATTCTGCACAGTATGACCATAAGATTCTTTAAGGTTTGATTTTGTTTTAATTTAGAAAATGTAAATTCAAGACTTAATACATTTAGAATCATTTAATACTTCTTTTTCATGACCAACTCAGCCTGCCCTGGGGGTGGAGCTGGTGCAGCATGTGGTGCCGGGGAGTCGAACCGTGTTCCCTGTGGTTGCCTAAGCAGGCACTTCAGAGCGCTAAGCCATCTCACTGGCCAAAGACTTAATACATTTAGGACTCTTTGCAATAAGAGAGCTAACTATTGCAAGCAGACTTTCCTGACCACCACCCCTTCCGTATATTTAAATTTTAGCTTCTGCTTGGGTCATGGAAGATACTAAAATTAATACTGGTCTTCAAGGCCACAGTGATACATACTTCTCTTTAATCTTTCCCTTCATGAAATCAGATTGTGATTTAAGAGTTGTCTTCTGCCCTTAGCCCTTCCTGTTCCATACTGTTCCTGCCTGCTCTTCTTCCTCTGGTCTCACCGAGCCGAGCGAGCTCATCTATTCCTGTGCCATTGCTCCTGTTCATATGCAAACCAGCATTAATGCATGACTGTCTCCAGCATGGAATATTCTCCTGAGAGCATGGTCCTGTCCATCCAACCACCCCTTGGGCCTCTTCCTCCAGGAGTCCCACATCCACTGTACATTTAGGGTGCACAAAATCAAGCTTGTCCTCTTCTGTCTACTTCCCTTGACATGCCTTTTACCATCGCCACAGAAGTTCACCTGATTCTGTTTTAATATCAGTGTGTCTAAACCAGTGGATCTCACCTGGAGGCAATTTTGCCCTGCAGGGGACATTTGGTGCTGTCTGGAGACATTTTGGCTTGTCACAACTGGAGAGGCAGCTAGGGACAGAGACCAGAAAAGTTGTTTAACCCTCTGAGACAACTCTGCACAACAAATATCTGACTCACTGTGCTGTTTGGCCGAGAGGAACATCTTTATTCTGAGCATTTCCCTCTCCCCTGGCACTACACGAGATTACTCTCTCATCACTGTGAGTCACAGTGCGCTCTAGGTTGCTAAGCTGCTCTCTGTTTGCCTTCCCTAGTAGACCCCATCCCCCAGCCTTCCTCCAATATAACCAAAGGACTTTCTCCTGCCCAATATTTATACTCATACCACTCCCCAAAGAAGTTCCGAGCCTGCTATGCTGTGCATGTGGCCCCCCATAACTCTTTCCTACCACTGCTCCAGTTCCATCCTGCCATCCATCTCATTCTGTAACCCAGTGCTGTGACTTAATCGTTCTGAGATATGTGGAGCTTCCTAATGCAGTCATGGGCTCCTTTTATCTGTGCTGTGCTAGAAACAATTAAAAAAATTTCTTTTTAAATTCTTTTATGTATTTATTTGGTACAAGGTCTTGCCACACAGTGAAGCCTCCTGATGATTCTCCTGTCTCAGGCTCCCTAGTGCTGGGATTACAGGTGAGTGCTGTGGTGCTTGGTTTCAGCATGCGGTATGAGGGACCTGATTCTAAGCACCGCCAAAGACAGGTGCTATGACTGCCAAACTATCTCCCCTGCCCCAGAAACATTTCCTTTGCTCTGCTCTGTGCTTTCTGGATTTTCTGACCACCCCTATATGGGATGATTGTTCCTTTTGGGACATCTAGCACAGATCATTTCTCCTTTAAGTTGTATAAATCAGGTGTTTGGTTCCAGCAACACAAAACCAACCTATCAGAAGGATAAAATGAACTTTTCCCCAGACCAGAGCCACCAACTGCTCTTTAACCTTGGTTGTGTTCCTCAGTTTACCCGGTGCTCCATTAGCTTTATTTGTGAAGAGGAACTGTTGTTCACATTATTCTATTATGTAATGTTACATGTGTTGTGCTTTGAACGCTTTCTGGCTCTTGGAAATAGTTACTAAAAGTTAGATGTTACTATTGGCAACAAATCTTCCAAGTGAATTGCTGTGCCTGGGCCCACCATGCTGGAGGGCAGACCTTCTGAGGCCCTGTCTGGGTGGTTCCCATTTGCACACTGCACTCTGGCAGGCAGGGGAAAACCCAACAACAATGTTAGCAAAAAAGTACTGATGTTGAGGAGTCTACCTTAGACTGTCACACCTTTGACGTTTTTGTGGCCAGGGAGAGTAGATGGGGAACTACACACTTTCAGTTGTGAAACTGGAAGATTTCCTTGTATACATCCAAGATGTGAAAAGTTACTGAAGTGGTGTCACAACGCGAGGTGACCCGAGCCTCAGCAATTAGAACTCAAGTTCAGTTTCCTCTGAGGACTATGATTCCAAGTGCAAGCGTGGATGAGGTAGGATCTTATTTGCCTTTACCCGAGTAGTACTAACTGGATCCTATCAGGAAGTAGTCGGTCACTTCTGTAGGTTGGCAAGAATAGTGAATTATCTGCATTTTCTCTAAAAAAGGTTAGCAAGGCACTGAGAGCTTAAGTTTCCTGACTTCGCCTGGGGCTCTGGCCCATCCAGGCCCTGTGACTCTCTGCTTGTGTACTCTCCTTCCTGACAACCGACCACAGTGTTCTGGAGTCAACCTCTCTGTCAGGAAGCCCAAACTGCCTTAGTAAGAGCTCTTCTGTTTTTTTGTCTGTGGCAAATTAATTCATCTTCTCGATTCAGTTTCTTCATCTGTAAGTTGGGATATTACATACTTCAGAGAACTAGTGTGAGATTAAAGGAAATAGCAAGTATCAGATGCTTTATACACAGGCTGATGCATTGTAAGTGCTACATAACTGTCAGCTACTATTATGGAAGAATTGTTCTAGATTTAGTTTGAAGGTCTTATTCAAATAAAGCTTGTAAACTACAATAAATGTAATATTTGTATATTAAAGGGCAAGGGGCAAGGCAAGGTTTTAATTTTCCCTTAGAATAAAAATGTCAGAATCCTTAGTCCTTTGGATAAAAAAACAAGCAAACAAACTATAGACTAAGAATTACAGGAAAATTCTATTACGACTTCCCATCTGTGGTTTCCTTAGTATTGTGGAAGAATCTAGAAATCGCAGAGCCAGAACTGACATATAAAGTCATGAGAAACTATGTGCATGATCCCGTGGTTTCTCAAGTGCTGTGTGGTCCGCATCACGTTGCTGCTCAGGGAAGAGCAATACTGCTGTCTTCCCATGGTGTCTTCCTGTCACTTCAGTGTAGTCCTCCTACTGAACACAGCAGCCTTCTCCCAGAAGTGACCAGGTGGTCTTTTTTGATGTGTCACCCTTCCTCCTGCTACCATGGTTGATGCCCCTTTTCCATAGTTTTATTGAGAGGCTAGAGGCCTGTAACATACTCAGTTCCTTGACCTTCAGTGTACCAGTTCTTTCCGTATCCCTTGTCTCTAACAACAGAGTCTTCCCATCAAGAGATGAGCACTCTTTAAACAGATTTCAGGTTTAAATGCATCAGGGCAGAGGGAACACAGAATGCCTCAGGGTGACCTTATCCCTACTGAGAAAAACCAACCTATTTCTGTTGGTGTTACCAGTTGTTTAGGACATCTGTCTAACAGCAGGCTCTCCAGAAGTGTGCTAATTCAACCTCTATATCAATACAGTAAATATTTTGTTTGTGGACTCTGCTGTCACAACTGCTTTGTTCTTTTAGTAAAAATTAAGCATATACAGCACAAACAGAAGAATGTGCCTAGATTTGTCTTGAAATGGGCCAGATTTGGTTTGTTGGGGTCATAGTTTGTCAACTCCTATCCTAGTAGCAAGATCAAAATCTTCGAAGGATACAAATGGGCCTAAAGTGGGTTGGGGAGATAGCTCAGTAGAAAAAGCACTTGTCTGACAAGCACGAGGGCCTGAGTTTAATCCCTGGTTTGGCAAAAACCAAACAAATAGGCCTAAAGTGACTCAAAAAAAAGCACTTGAATATCTCTCAATTAAAAGCAAAATGTGTAATTTAAAACCTCACAAGAAAGGGATCCAGGTGGTTTCACAGAAAACTGTCCAGTTTTTTGAAAAATACCAATTCTACCCAAACTAATTCAGAAACTAGAGGACAGAAGGCTTCCAAACACATGTTATGAGCTCTTAACTATTTCCCCAACTAAAAACAAAACCAGACAATTGCAGGAAAATTACCAACCAATATCCCTCACGGATCTAGAGGCATTGACCCTTAAAAAAATGCCAGCAATTGAAATCAAGTAATATATAACATGAACAGTATATCATGAACAAGGGGTTTTATTGTAGCATTATAAGCCCAGTTCAATACCCAGTAGTCAGTGTAATTTACTATTGAGAAGAGAGAGAGGCAGGACAAAACCCAATAGTCCAACCAGGTTTATTAGCAAATCTGACAGGGCCCTTGCTAATCTGGCAGGCAGAAGAGAGCTCCCTTACAGACTTCTGACAGGAGACTTCTGAGAGATGTAGCAGGGGATTTTTGATTCCCTCTTTTGGTAATCTGGTCATTCCACCCAGGAAACTGAAGGTTAAGTGAACAGACTTAGATCTCCTGGCCCTATTAATGGTGGGAGAAACGACCACTGTGCCAGCTCCTATCAAGTTTATGCAAAGGCAGACATGTGTAGGTGCCACATATCTAAGCCACCAGAATTTAGGGAGAGACATCCAGAGGGATCAAACCAAGGAGGAGAAAAAGAAGGTCGCTTGTGAAGTATTGGACAGCCTTGTACATAGGTGGTATATGAAAGGAGGAGCTAACGGCTGCAACTGTCAGGGAGAGTATCATAGGGCCATCCTGAGTAAGAGCAGCAAATTTTTAATTTAAGAAGACTTGGCTCTTAGGTATATCAAGATATTTGCATCCCTGAGTGGTACCAAGAGCTGAAGTGGTACATATTACTTTCTTGTTGCTGAAACAAAATACCCAATGTTCAAAGGAAGAAAGAGTTATTTGGCTCACAGAGTCCTTCCAAGTCTAGTCTTCTGGTTTTCTGAGCTCTGACCAGAGTTGCTCATCCAGTACTACATAAGGTGTTCCAGTTGTTTTTTCAGCTGGTATCTCAGAACCTTTCCAAACTCTTTCCATAAGCCAGTCCCAAAGGCTCCTGAACCATATGGTCAGTGTTATGGGTTGTGTCTAGCTGTCCCCTCCAAGCCTCATGCAGTCATGGGGCAGGCACTTCTAGAGTTTGAGACTAACTCATGATCCTCTGGGATTAATATGTCTTAGTACCGCTGGGATTATGGATCTTAGTACTGCTGGGGTTATGAGTGACCTGAGGTGGATATCCTGAGGCGGAGAAGCTGAATATAACGTAAGAGAGACAGAACAACAGACTCCCTCTCTGTTGCTCTCTGTTGCACTGGTTGGTCAGTTGCCTCTGTCACCGTTTGTTGCTGTTCTGCCACCATCAACTGCTGCTCTCTGCCCTGTTCCACTCAACCTTAGAGTCAGCTGAATATGGACTGAAACCTCCAGTAACTGAGATCAATAAACCTTTCCTTCCTTCATTTTGGGTGTTGGGTATTTGTCCTAGCAATGAGAGAAGAGTAAGGAGACATGTAAATTCACCGCAGCTACTCACTTCCCTGGTACCAAATTTTGTCTTTCTCATTGCTGAGGCAAAATACCCAACACCCAAAGTTAAAGCAGGAAAGTTTTATTTAGCTCATAGTTTATAGAGGATTTAGTCGATACTCAGCTGGCTCCAAGGCAGGTGATGTGACAAAGAGGCATTGCAGAGGAGAAATAATTGATGGTGGGCAGAAGGTAGGAAAGCAAGTAAGGGGCCTTATCAGGTTCTTTCTGCCCCTTTTATACTCTTATCTAGGCTAATGGGATTAGGGTAGTACCAAATCAGTCTGTGGATTGATTTAGCAACCACACACCCTTAATTTCAGCTTCACACACACTAAATTTAGCTATCTCTGGAAAAGTCTCACTTTAGGACCACATGAGGCTCTGAGAGGACTTCTAGACACAACCCATGGCAAGGTATCTTTTTCCCTAAAAGACCCTTCCCTCTAGAACAATTTAAATTTGGTGTAGTTTGAACTGCCTTGAGAGCAAGTACCCAGATAGTCATAAAAGGAATCCTAAATATTTCCCCCTAGATGATTAACTTTATAGTGACCAGAAATTTGGAGGAGTTGGATTGTAGTTTGATAGGATGAAGGTAGAAAAGTACAGCTTTCTTATAGTCTGGTTACAGGAGGAAACCCATGGGCCAGGTGTTGACCTGATTGTGATGGACCTGTGATAAATCTTTGGGAGAAGAGGGGTTTGCAGGTCTGACAGATTCCTCTTTGCACCCCTGAGAGCCTAATACCAGAACGTGCAACCTGGGGTGCTCCTGGATTTGCTTTAAGTGGCTGCCAGGCACTTTTATTATTGTTTCCTTCTACATGATCACAGTGAGTTTGGCAGTCTTCAAGTGAGAATAAGCAAACTTTACCAAGATCTTGAAGTAGGAGTATGAGAATAGACAGATTGGGAAAGGAATCATGTCCAGATACTGTTTTTAAGGGTTTGAAATAGCAATTGTAACTATGTGGCTCTTAGAGCTGTTCTGTCATTATAGTGGGAAATTGCCAGCAGGAGTCAGTGATTGGAGCTTCCTTTTTATGTCTTGTCTATATTACTATTCCTTTTATATCTTGTGAGCTATACTTTTCTGCTGAGTGTTCAAGACCAAATTCAAGTGACACCTGTATCAAACAAAATTAACCTCTTTTTATCTATCAGTTGAGATTCCTCAGCCATTATTTTTGGAACGAGGTACAAAGCCTCTCAGCTCCTCTTTCAGTGTCAGGCACTAGAATGGATCACAGTCTTGCTTGGTGATGTTGCTTTCCGCAGAAGCATGGCCAGTGATCCTTCATTTTGGCACATTCTACACTGGTTGACCTTTGTTTGTCTTCTGGAGTCCAACAATCTCCCTGTTTAGGAGATTGGGTGACACCAAAGTTGTAGGATCCTACAGAGAGATTCCCTCATGTTCTAGGTTCTTGTTGGCCCTTGTTGAGGACGAGGGCCAAAATATTGGCTGTCCTCTAGTTCCAGTGTCTGAATCATAGTTGTTGGAACATCCAGGAGATCATTTTCTTATCTAGATAGTAAGCACATTGATTAGGGAACAGCTATTTCCCAATTTATCATCGATGTCTTAGAAGTTAAATTCCTACAGAATGTTAACAGATAAAGTTCTATAGAAAAAACTTGAGGGGCTAGGAGATGGCTCAATAGAATAAGCGCTTGCCTGGCTAGCACAAGAGCCTGAGTTCAACCCCAGTTCTGCCAAAAAAAAAAAAAGAAAAGAAAAAACTTGAGATTAAGGGCAATGTAACATTTTAGCATAATAATGATAGCATTATATTAAAGGAGTTGGAATGCAAATCTCATCACCAATACCCATAACGCCAGTCAAGGAAAATAAGATATTTGAGACTAAAAGTGTATCAGCATAAACAACTTTAGCTTGGAAGTTGCCATTATGATGAGATATTTTTCAGTTTTGTAATCTTTGAAGACAAAGATACAAGACAGTTTCGTATTTTTAAACTTTATGTATTTATTTATGGCCAGTTCAGCCTGCCCTGGGGGTGGAGCTGGCACAGCATGTGGTGCCAGGGATCAAACTGCGGTCCCTGTGGTTGCCTAAGCTTGCCTAAGTAGGTGCTTTAGACCGCTGAGCTGTCTTGCTGGCCCAGTTTTGTATTTTTGAAAACAAATTGAATGTATCATGGAGTGAGCAATAATTAGAGTCACAAACTGAGCTACCCAAGGAGGCAACTGTACCTTGTTTCCCATCACTAGTCTAAGTGTTTTTTGGGTTTCATATTTTCCCTAAGGCCCAACTGGGAGAGATTATGGAGGAAACAACCCAGGGGGCTGTCTCTTGAAGGTTTTGAGGGACTGATTGCCCATCCCAAAAGGTCCAGAAAGCCAGCCAGGGTCAAGAACTGGGTCCCCGGGGTGTCTCCCAGGAAACAACTCAAGACTAGAGTCTGTAAGCTCCTAGAGTTTCTCACTGCTGGGGGAGGCTGTTCCCCTTGGTCCATAGTCGCAAGGTCCCCTTCTCCCCAGAAAGAGCATTGTTGGGGAAAGGTTCCCCTTAAAGGTTTCAGTAGCTCCTAAAATTCTGCTGCTCCAGTTCTGCCTCTTATATTGCTGACAACAGTCTTGAGGTGGATCTCCCACAGCACCACTCTGGTCAGTTCTGCTGGGTGTTACAAGCTGACCACCAGTTGTCAACCCACCACAGGAGACTTCCAAGAGACTTAGCAGGGGACTTTTGATTCCCTTTTTGGTAATTTGGCCATTTCACCCAGGAAACTGGGTAATAAATGGAACTTAAATCTGAAATGGAGGACTTCAGTCAAGATAGAGGTTTAGTGGTGCTACTGTCCAATGTCTGTCAACTATGTTCATGAAAATGAAACATGATCACTTCATTAGATAGAAAACACGTGATAGAACATAATGTCTATTCATGATAAAAATTCTCAGTAAACAAGCAATACAAAGAACTTCCTTAATCCGACAAAGGATATCTATGAAAATCCTACAAGTAATACTTCATGGGGAAAGGCAGAACATATTCTTTTTAAGATAGGGAACAAAAAAGATAATATCCATCCTCACCCTTTCTTTTCAGTTTGTACAAGGATCCTAGCTAGTGCAGTTAGACAAGAAACAAACTAATGTGTAAGACCTGTCTGCTGAATACTGCAGAATACAGTTGAAAAAAAGAAGGAAGCAGAACATAGTGAGACCACCCTACCAGCATAGATACATCCAGTCAAACAGCTGTTACCCATGAAACAAACTACCATCACAAAAGCTAAATAAACCAGAGATTGTAGTCCTTGATAGCACAGTAAGAAAAAAATATACATTATGGAAGGCAGGAGAAAAGAACAGCTCATGCACGCCCTCCCCAAACTGCCAGCTGTGCAGTGTGGAAGCAGCTGGCTCCTATTGGGAACAGGAGCAAGAAATCAGTACAGGCCTTGGACTAGGAACCTGGCACCAGGCCTTCTGCAGTGGATCCCAGTATCGGGCATGGCTCCCATGCCAATGCCAGTAGATGCAGTTTCTGGATCCACGCTGGCCAGATAGCCAAGGGACTGACCTCATCACCCCTCATCCAACCTTGAGCAGCACAGTGTGGAAAAAGAATCTGTCCATTGAAGGGTAGGTCAGAGAATTAGCACAGAATTTTGTCTTGGAAATCAGTGCTGGGCGCACTACGGTCAGTCTCAACACTGAGCCAATTGAAGGGCCTGTCTCCCCCATCAGGACCCACAGATGCAGTCTCTGCGCCTGCCTTGGTAGCCGGGTGAGCCAGGGGACAGACATATTTCTGCCAGCATTACTCTTGGCTGGTTACAGTGGTCTTGGGCTGTGAATACTCTGTAGTGCCAGTAGGCATAGCACTGAGGGCCTGGTCTTGCTGTTAAGCCGCAAAGGTTTCTGGACTGTAGGCTCTGAACAGAACCTGCATTGTGGGACTGGTGCCTACTACTCTTGTCCTCTCTCAGTTCCAGGTAGCAACGCAGAGAATCATTGTCCACTTGGGGAAGAAGGGGAATGTGAGTGTAAACTGATGTTCTGTAGGCCAGACTTCACTCAGTGAGGCCTAGGGTAAAGCGGAGCCCACAGTGCCTGGCCATAGGCCAGTGACTGTAGATGAGGAGTCTGGGCCTGCTTGGACCCCAGGAAGAGGCTGTTGGGGAGGGGCTACCCTTTTTAGGCACTTTCCCATCCCCCTTGAACAGGACGTTGACTGCAGATTTGGGATAAACAACCCTGCAGTGCCAACATGATACAACACATCAGGTGCAACACACCTAGCAGCAAGCCTAGGCTGAGGGAACCCTGCACTGCTGAAGTAACAGCAGTGTTCAAAGACAGAAAGCAAGCAGTGGGAAGGTCAGCCTCACACATAACTGGATGGAACCCCTCAGCCATCAGTATATGCCTGTTATCACATACCAGCTAGCGTCGGAACATTTCAGAGAAGCACAACCTCCCCTAACAGACAAAATAAGGTACCATCAGTAGAACATAAAGCAACTGTATAAGTGAACTTTCAGAGCTTCAAAATAGGTCTTTTAAAGAAGCAAAATAAAATTCAGCATTCTAAGAGACAATTTAGTACTCTGTGAGACAAACTTAAGAGAAATGGAAGTAAATGCAAAAAATCAAAAGTTGGTATGCTGGTAAATTAAATGAAGATTTAAAAAACAAATGGAGTAGATAAAATAGAGAAAAGGCTCAATGAATCTGAAGACAAGCTATTTGAGGATACACAGTTGGAGAAGAAAACAAAAATGAAGAAAACTTATGTGGGAACGTGGTTTTAACAGCTTTAAAACAAAACATCCAGGTTCTTGAAAGTTAAGAGAATGCTAAATGGCTACAAAGCAGATTCAAAAAGATAGTGGGGCGGGGCGGAGGGGGGAGCCGGGGAGATAGCTCTATGGCACAAGCGCCTGCCTGGCAAGTGCAAGGTCCTGAGTTTGAACCCAGATCTCGCCCCCTGTCCCCCCAAAAAATAGTAAATGAAAATTCCCCTGATCTAGAAAAAAATAAAATGTTCAGGTACTGGAGGGTCAAAGCTCAGCATTCAGATTCAACTCATCCAAATTGAACTAAGACATCCATCTCTCTGCTGCTTAAAAGACACAGAGAGGACAGTCAAAGCAGCAAGAGAAAAGAGACCACAAGAAAAAGTCTCCGAATTTACCTGACATCAGACTTCTTAGCAAATATATTTTGGTCCAAAGGTAAGGGATGAGATACTCACAGTAAAAAAGGAAATGTACTGCCAACAAAGAATACTGTATTCAACAAAGCCATGCTTTAAAATTGGAAGTGAGATAAAGACATTTCCAGACAAACAATTGCTGAGAAAATGATGGTCACTATACTTTCCCTATGAAAAATGCTAAAGGGAATTCTTTAGACTAAAAGAGGCTCTGGTAAGAATATAATGGAGGTTGGCATAGAACTCTCTGATGGAGAAATTCTACAGACAAATTCAAAATACTGTTGTAAATATGATTTGTAAGCCACTTATAACTTTATATAAAGACTAAAGACAAAATAATTTAAAAATAAGTTGAATGTGTTAAGTCAGGCAGTATAAATACATGTGAATGAAATGTTCAAAAATGGGAGGAATGGACTACAAATATCCTTTTTATTGGCATTTTTTCCTTTTTAGTATTTCTTTTCTCATTTTTATACTGTTAACTTACTATCATTTCATGATAGCTTATTATCAGAAGCTGTTTTGTAAGCCCACTGCAAGTGACAAAATGAAAACTTTAACACCAAAAAAATGATAAGAAATCAAACACATTACTGAAGAGAGCTACTTAACAACAAAGAAAGGGAGGAAACCAGATAGAAGCTACAAAACAAACTAGAAAGCAAGTAGCAATGCGGCAGTCCTATCAAAGGAAATGGCTTGGTTTCCCCAGTAAAAAACATAGAATGCCTCTATGTGGCTTAAGGTAAGCTCACCTCATCTCTGGACATAGCCTCAAAGCAAAAGTGTGGAAAAGGGATCCAGGCTAATGGAACACTGAAAGGGTACAATTTAGCCCTACTTGTGGTCAGTTAAAATAGACTTTTTCATGCTCATGGTTATAGTTGCACAATTCAAAACAGCTACATGGGACCAGTGAGATAGCTCAACTGTCTAAAGCACCTACTTAGGCAAGCTTAGGCAAGTGCACGGGGACCAGGGTTCCATCCCCGGTGCTAGGTGCCTCGCCAGCCCCACCCTCATAGTGAGCTGAGCTGGCCACAAAACAAAACCGCTACATCTTAGAAGCAGCTTTTATGCCCATCAATCGATGAATATAAATGGATAAAGAAAATGTATTTATACCCAGTGGAGTACTACTCTGCCATAAAGAAAGATAAACAAGTTATTTACTATAGGAAAATGGATGCACCTTGAGACTGCAATGTTAAGTAAAATAGACAAACTTAAATATTACATGACTTCCCTTATATGGGAAACCCAAAGTATAAATGAAGAGCAAAATGAAAGCTATTTAATGGGACCCAGGGAGATAGAACTGTTACAAATGGAAAGGAAACCAACAAATGGAGGGGATGGAGGAGAGAGGAAAAAAGGGAATGCAAAAAGGAACAAAGCTGTCAACTGTCAAAAACAGGAAAAAGAATGAGTTCTAAAATCTGCAAGATAGAAATGATGAAGGAAAGAGTTGTTGCGCAGTGAAGGAATAAGAGTAGGTAAGGGACACACGTACATCTGAAGGCCTCTGCAGATGCGAAGCTGCAGGCTCAGAAGGCTGAAGGCCAGCTGTGAACGTTCTTCAGGGGGCTGAAGCCCCAGCTCTGAACACTTAGTAGTTTATTGGCTGCGCCGCCGCGCCTGACCGGAACTTCTTCTCGCCGAGCGGCGTCGCGCCGGGTCTGCCCCC
>PVKN010012515.1:0-20692 GCA_004027915.1 Capromys pilorides
ATCCCTGTATTGGAGTTAGTTATTGCAACAAACAGATAGTAAGTTTTCCAGGTAAGACTATATCATGCCTCTTTCTTTCTCTTTCTTTCTTTCTTTCTTTCTTTCTTTCTTTCTTTCTTTCTTTCTTTCTTTATTTCTCATTGCCTCATTACACTGAATAAATGTGATTTACAAAACACAAGCAAGAAATGTCCCACTTATTTCTGAAGTTAACATCTCACCCCAAGTCCCACCAGGAAGATTGGTGTTTCCTAAGGTGTTACTGAGAGAAGCAAAGAAAAGATGAAAGTCTGAGGATCCAGGCCTCCTATATCCCCTTTAGAGTTCTGATAAGATTTTATAAGAACAAAGAGAGTTCAGTTTATTGCCAAGGAATAATAAGCAATATTTTGCTTCTGATTGAACAATATATATGAATAGAATGCAATGCAACAATTTGAGAAATTATAGTGCTCACTTCAGCAACACATAAACTAAAATTGGAATAATACAGAGAAGATTAGCATGGCCCCTGCACAAGGATGACATGTACATTAGTGAAGCATTCCATATTTTAGGCTCATAAAGAATGAACAATTGGTATCAGGGAAAGGAAAAAAGAGGAAGGGGAAAATCACGTATGTACATACACAAGCTAGCTAAGGTGATTATACTACTAATTTCTATGAGTTTTTTGAAGGAAGCAGTTAATGCTTTAAATTTCTTTTTAAAATGTATCAGTTATTTAATTAAATTCTTGGTAAGAAATTTAAAACATTAATTTATGAGTATAAATTCCATTTGTCAGAGCCAAAACAGATCACAGGTAGCCCCAGAGCTGAGGAACAGCTTTGATTTTTGCTAAAATCTGTGAGTCCACCACATTCTGATCTACCTTGCATTGCTCTGAAATCTGGCATCTCTTTCTTGGTGTCAAAGGTTTCACCCTCCTCGTGACTAGGTTTCCGTAGCTTCTTGAAGTAAGCATCAGTGAGGTGTTTGGGGATTTTCACTTTGTTAATATCAACTTTTGTAGAGGTAGCAATGACAAATTTCTGGTGTATTCTTCAGAGAGAAACACTATTAAGGCTAAGTAGCCCAGTCACAAGTAGCAAGCCACTGGCCAATGGCTTAAGGAAGACCACTCTCTTGCCTCTGTGATGCCCAGAGAGGATATTCAAGATGGTTTCGGGAGTGATGTTAGCTTGAAGGTTCCCCACATGCTTATTGATGGGTTTCTTGCCATGGCTCAAGAGCTTTCAGGGTACATCTTCAGTTGGGTAGTATCTAGGCATTTTTCAAAGCTTAACAACCCAGGTACCTCCATTCTTGTCCCCACTGACTGGTTTTGTGATTGTAGCAAGAACTTTCTCCTTCCTTTTCTTCTTAACCTGTGATTTAGTAGCTGTGCACCCTCTCTTGTACAAAACCTTTCTGGAATGCATAGCATATTGGGTCTACATAGCAGTAACAGGTCTGCACCCATAGGAAAGTCTGCCTATGGCTGTGAGTCAGTGTTCTGTGGGGATCCACAATCAAGGACACACTGCTCCTAGATGACTTCTGTCTTCTTCCCCCTGGTTAACCTCAAATTTCCTCTTTTGTTGTTCCTGCAAGCCAAGATTTCCCAGTCAGCACCTGTTACAACACTACTGCACATATAAGCTCCACTCTCAACCTAGACTAATGAATTTTTTGTCTCCCTGCTTCCTTCCCAAGAGTCCAATTTCTCTAACCAGGACAGGATTTTGGCTGGAGTGGTGCTGCCCCTTCTTGGATATTTTTGTCTTTACTTTACCCTCTTTAGCGGTGCCACTGGCAACAGCCTTCTTAGCTTTGGGTTTCTTCTCTTTAGTGTCTGGCTTCTCAGTTTTTTCACCCACCATCTTGCAAGATGGGCTTAAAATTTTTATTTTGACCAATTTTACATGCTTATATCTGGTAATCTGAGCAATACACTGAAGACAACAATGTGTAATATAATCATTATTGTTGAATACTTATATCATCAAGAGTTTTTTTAAAAAATTGTCCGTCATTTCTAGTGTCTTATCTGATAGATCTTTCTCTCATTGCTGGAACAAAATACCTGACACCCAAAATTAAAGAAGGAAAGATTTATGAAGCTCACAGTTTGTGGAGATTTTAGTCCCTACTCAGCTGGCTCCATGGAAGACAGGCACATGGCAGAGGGAAGCAGTTCCTGGTGGCACAAAACAGTAAAACAGCAAGAGCAAAAGGAGGAGTAGCAGCAACAGAGATAGCAAGTCTGTCTACCTCATGTTGCATTCAGGCTATCTGCCCCAGGCTGAGTATAGTACTCATACCCATAATCCCAGCCACACTCACATCCACAATCCCAGCACCATATCATGAATTAGTCACAAACTCTAGAAGTCTACCCCATAACTGCATGAGACTTTGCAGGGACAACTAGACACAAACAGTAACAGGTCTGCACCTATAGGAAAGTCTGCCGGGTCATTATGATTGTGAGTCAGTGTTCCATGGGGATCCAAGATCCAGGACACACTGCTCCTAGAATGACTTGATCCTCTTCCCCCTGGTTAACTGCAAACTTCCTCTTTTGTTGTTCCCACAAACCAAGCTTTCCCCAGTCAGCATCTGTTATGATGCCACTGCCCATACAAGCTCCACTCTCAACCTAGACCAACAAATTCTTTGTCTTCCTGCTTCTCCCCAGGGGTCTTTGCTTCCCTTTGGAAGCCTCCTGTATGGAGCAATAAAAGGTTTCTTTACTTCTCTCCTGTCATATTACCTATTATTTTTCTATTCTCTTTAAAATAAAAATAAATAAAAAAGAAATTATAGAAATTTTCCCAGTAAGTCTCCTTTTTTTCTAATTAATCTAAACTAGTAAAAACCAAAATAGTTTTTAGATAGTTATCAGATGAAGATAGTCAATGGGGGAAAATAATTCTAACAGAGTTATTTTTTAAAAAACTACTACATGAATTAGATTTAATGGCATGTACTCTAGTCCCTTCATCTACAAGCAATTGGGAGATAGAGTAGGCCCTGTCTTTAAGCAAAAGTTTTCAGGAGCATCCCAACAACTAACCTCTGAACTCAATGTTTTAAAGAACATGAAAACCTGTTTTCCTGCCAAGATCTGTTCCAGAAAGTTTAATCTCATATCACTAACCTCACCAGAAATATACCAAACCAACTAACTAAAAGTGTTCAAAGATGAGAGGAAGGGACCTTCAGGGATTAAAGATGTAGATCAGCAGTGGAGTGCTGCCTAGTATGTGTGAGGCCTTGGGTTCAAACTGCACCACTGAAGAAAGAAAATTGATTGTAAAAGAATACCAAAATGGACCTGGAACCCAGAACAGAAATGCTTAAGGTAGTAAGAATATTTTTCTCTTGTTTTGTTTTACTTGTTATTTAACATAGATTAATCCCTTTCTGAGCTGGGGATATAATATATTCTATAAAGTTCAGTAAGCAAATAACAGAAAAATATTTATTCCTTTGGCACCACAGTACCCCCTAACAATAGAGCACTGGAGAAAAACAACCTCCCCTTTATCAAGCATGTGTGTTGTGAGGGCCTACCTGGATTTCAGATCCTTCTGTCTACTTTAGGGACCCTGGTGCAGGAACATGGTGCCTAAATGGACACAGTATCTCCACATTCTAGAGAAAAACAATCTCTTTGTCCAGACTAAGTGTTTGAATGCTGAATTAGTCTGCACTGTAACAAAATACCTGAGAATATTAAATTAAAAAGGAAAAATTCATTTTGACTGATGGTTTCAGAGGGTTTAGCCCATAGTTAGCTGGCTCCATTGCTTTAAGATTGGGGACAAGGCAGGAACATCAGTATGGAGAACCATCTGAATGACTCTCCTTGAAAGAAGAGTAATTGTCTCTGTTTTGGCTAAACCTGGACCTATTATTTCCATGTATTGACATGTACAGGGCTAGCTAAGACTTTTCCTTTTCCTTTCAGTTGGTTTTAAGCAATGCAAATCATCTAGCCAAGTTGCTGATGTGTAGTCTTTGAAGCAAGGTGACAGGTCATTGTTGTCCCACCCTAAGGCTCCCAAAAAGCACATGTGAGCAGGGCAGGAAGGAGAGCCATGCCCCAAGCTGTCAGCTGGGATCGAACCTTGACATAATAGTCTGTGAGTTCCTGGAGTATAAAAGATTGGTGCACATCAAAGCTGAAGCACCAATCCCAAAACATTAGATAACATGTCAGTTGCGTTATGCAAATTGCTCTTTCTGTATATCCTTCCCTCTGCATATTACAGAGGTGATCTCAACCCTCCTACTTAGCCCAGATCGTGGCACTCACATACTTCCTGCCACTTTCACAGTCACTCATCCTCAGGCGGTTCTCTCCTCACAAATTAGTACAACCTGGGTTCATCCCTGGGCTATGGCCTTTGTCCCAGTTAACCATCATCCTAGCTGGAATTAGGACCCCTTGGCTTACCACAACTACAAATATGCCTTAGTGTCTTTATTCTCACCATGTGTTGCAATGGAAGTGGTAGATTGGAATTAACTTACTGGAATTTCAATAATCTCTCCATGGAATTACAAGTATACACTTCCTGGGCTATGATGAGGACAAGGAAGGGCTCTCTTTACATAATGATAGAAGGGTGTGGCAGAAGAAAGCTGCTCAATTCATGGCAGTCAAGAAGGCGAAAGACATAGAGTTCTGTTTCCTGTTTCTTTCACTTCCTCATCTTGCCATCTGTCACCACTGAGTGGGTGAATTCTCTCAACTCATGAAGAATTACAAGGCAGAGTCAGAAGAGGTCAGAGCAAATTTATTGGACAAGAGCAGAAAACAACATTTACTATAAAGTACAAGCTAAAGGCTCCCAGGCAAATCAACCTGAGAGGGAGCCTGAAAAGAGTTGCCAAAAGACTCGTTTGCATAGGGGTTTTTATGCACAAAAGTGACTACATTTTAGCCAAATAGAGACTAACCTATGGGGTTACATTCAGAAAAGTTTTACCCAGGTGTGGGCCTGTAGGAGTTCAAGGTATGTAGTGGATGTACTCTTGTAAGCATCATTAGTTAAAATTTTAAATAGAACAAAGCTATTCTTTAGACAGGAGTGAATATCTTATTTCTGGCCAAGAAAATCCCACCAATCTAATGAGAACTTGGCTTACTAGGGTTTTTAGGTGTCTAGCTTTGGTCATCCAAGTATCCTTCACTGAATGTTTCTGACCTTCTTTGCCTTGATACTGCTCTGGCTATCTACGACCTCCCTCCCACTTCCCACATTCCCCTCTGCTTACCAGCCAGCGGCACTGTAAGAAATCTTCCCATCCTCCCACAGGGTCTTGTTCATTCTCAATGATTACTGCTGGGAACCTTTGTTAGATTAGGAAAATGACATCCAAACCTTAGAAAACATGACCTAAGCCCACCCATGCCAGCATAGAGGGCTCATGGCCCATTCTCTCCATAACTCTTGCAATCCCTTGCTTTGCTACAAATTATCATCTCACCAGTGGATTACTCTGATGAAGAGGTAGAGTCTGCAGGATCCAATCACTTCCAAAAAGCCACCCTCAGTCAAGTCTTCAACACAGTGAACCTTGGGGAAATCATCATATCCAAGCCATAACAAAGCTGAGTACTGAGTCAAAATGCATCCATCTGGCAGAGATTGTTCCATTACTGACCTTCTGCGCTGTTGGCCCAATCGCCTCAGTCATCTGACCTTTGGAGGCAATTTCCTACTCTTGGCTGGCAGACCAGGATAAATGCTGCGTTTAACCCTATTTTTAAATTGCCCAGATGGAGCCCCCATGAGCTGGGCTGTTTCCAGGAAGAATTGTTTGTACCTTGGGTGTGAGCACAAGCTATAGATGAGCCTGAGAGGTGAGAATGAGGGATGGTGAAAGTCTGGTCAGTGTCTTTGCAATCTACGTAAAACCAATTTTACCTGTCATCCATGAAATCCTGAGCTTTAGTTTAGAGTGGATTGGAGGGTGGGGTTACTCTCGATCACCTATAAAAATGCTAACTCATGGCAGATTGGTAAGGCAAGATAGGTAGAGGCCAGTCCTGACACAGCTGATTCTGGTCTTTGCTCCACCCTCCACACTGCACTTGGGTATGCTATGTGCAGAGGGATTAGCAGGAAAAGGGTGCTTTTCATTACATGGAATACAGCCACTTTCTTCTCCCTGCCCACTTTAAATAAAAACTAACTTTGTTTGCTTGGAGATTATAAGGATTTGATGCCTAGAAAAGGGAAGAAGGAATAACGAGGACTTGAGAGAAGTGTAAACACAATTTGCAAGACTTTTAGGCTTTCAGCTTCTTAAAATGGCTTTCCCTTGAAGTTTCTCCTCCTACTCCTATTCTGCTTCCTCTTCCTCTTCCTCCTCCTCCTCCTCCTTCTGTGTCCTCATTTCAAAACAAGCCACAACTGCCAAGGTTTTACACACATCCCAATCATTCTTTATAGCCTAGACGATTGGGGACTGAAAGACTGGCCTGTAGTTGTGGCTTAGCAAACTGCAGGTCATGGCCCAAATCTAGCAGCCTTTGTGCACAGCCCATGAGCTAAGGATAGATTATAAATCTGCAAATTGTTGCAGGGAAATCAAATGAATGGTAATATTGCTTGACATGAAAATAATAAAAAAAATTAAAATGCCAGTATTTATAAATAAAGATTTGTTGGATTGCAAATAGCTCATTTGTTTACAGATTATCTATGGCTATTTTCATGCTACAGTAGCAGACCTCTGGGTAGCTGTAGAAAGACTACGCAGTCACAAAATCTAAAATGTTGACCATCCTGCCAACATTTCAGCTTTGTGGGAAAATGTACAAATTGCTGGTACATTTAAAGGTACTAGACCTGTTAAGTGAAGACATCTCAGAGAAATTCCAGGCAAACCAAAAAGCAAAGGCTAATAAGTAATCACATTAAGTTCAAAGTCCCACAATCAAGGTTAAGTAACTGCCCTGAAGAGCAGAGTATGAGAAAGGAAGAGGGAGAGTGAGAGGGAAAGAGGGAAAGAGAGGGGAGTACAAGAAAGGAAGGAGAGAGAAAGAAGAGAGAGAACATACTCTCTACACTTGATAAAAACAGAGATAAACATTTCTGTATTGTTCCACGCCACATCCTAAATACCTAGCCTGAAATGGGGTTAGACTTTGAGGCCAGGAATGGTTAACTTTCCCCACAATTGAAATGTTGACCAGAAAGTCAATATTTTAGGCTTTGTGACCATACAGTCTTTCAACAGCTAATCAAAAGCCTGGCACTGTAGCATGAAAAAAGCCATAGACAATGTGTCTGAGCTGAGGAGGTACTCATTGTTGAATTAATAAAGAAGGAGAGAATAGGGAGAAACATAAAGCAAGTAAGACAGGAATGGCCCAGGTTAGGAGTGTATGTGGTGCCAAGCAAGCACTGGGGTGGGAGTGAGAGGGTATGCAGCAACAACCTCACATTGGTTCACCCTGTGTAATACAGCCCAAGTTCCTAAAGGTACTGAAAATCCCCCATTCAGAAACCAGTCTTTCAAACGCTCAGTGTCCAAGAGTCTGAGGAAAGTCTAAATAACTAAGGCAACTGCCCTGATGTTTACACTGCTCCCCCTTTCTCACACTTTTGTTCAGTCAGCAGATGCCCTTATACTTAGCGAAGAGACTCAATTCAGATATTGAAGTTAGTGAGCAGAAGGAAATTGAATGTCAAGCTCATGAAACAAGCAGCATCATTGTCACTGTCCATCTTTAACTGGCTCTTCTTTCCAGAGGCTACCATCCTCCTCTCTCCTCTCTCTCTCTCTCTCTCTCTCTCTCTCTCTCATCATTCTCTCTGTCTCATCATTCTCTTTCTCTATTCTCTCTGCCTCTTTGCCTATTTCTCTCTGCCTCTGTCTCTCTGTGTCTCTGTCTCTCTGTGTCTGTCTCTCTCCCCGTCCCATCCTCTCACTCCCTCTCCTTCCCCCTCCCTCCCCTCCCGTAAGTGCCACCCACACATATCCTTCAGTGTTGGCAGAGATGCTCACTCAGATAACAACTGGAGTTCACACTGCGCATTTTCGTCTTCATGTGTCATCATCGCCATGCAAAACCACAACTATAGGAAAACAAAGCTGTTTGCTGCTCTTCTGTTTCAACTGACATTTCCACTCAGCTCACAGTTTGTTCTTTGGAGACAAAAGGAGTTTAAATCTGTCACTGAGATCTCTGTCCAACAAAGTCTAAGTAAAATCCAATACATCCTATCCTAAGATCAATATAACTTTCTACAACTTCTTATCCCGGTAATTTCCAGGATTCCAAACATACTTTAGACAGGCAAACAGCATAGGAAGATGGCCCTTTCAGAATATATGTTTTGGCCCTTAGCATATCCCCAACAATAAGGGCAGCTTGGAAAAGCTGATATAATCTTGCATCACCCAAATGTCATCCTAGGCAATTTTCAAGCATTATACTAACATTAGCACTCTGAAATGAACAAAAGGCATGCTGAAAAAGTGTGCCTTTTCTCCTCTGAACCTTGGCATGGGTTTCTAAGTGCAGGGAGCCTGCGAATCTTTGAAGGAAAAAGCACACCTCTTTGGTAGAATGCTAAATCAAAGAAAATAGAGAGGTCCAGCCTTTTAGCTGCATCCCTGAAGAGCCACACCATTTCCTCAGTTCAGGAGATGCAACTTATGTTAGGAAAGCCACATCACCAAACAAGCCTCTAGAGTGGTACCCTTGCTGCTGCTTAATGTGGTGGTCAGACCCCCACTGCAAAGGGGCCAGACGTTTATTTGGCTTTTCTCTCACGATCTCTGTTTCAGAGATAACAAAAGAGGATGGAAAGTGCTGCTTAAAGGAATCTATTTTTTTTTTTTATCACACTGGGGGAAAAAGCAAACTGAGGGTTGTGGGCAATGATACAATGCATATGGTTGTATAGTTAAAACTTAGTGGAAGGTCTGTTAGGTCAAGTTGTTTAGTTTTTGTTTTAGAGTATTCTGAACTAGCATATCAAGAAAGTAGGACATTTACAGAACTAAATTATGTAATTTTATTCAGCAGATTTATTTAATAACTGAGTTTTTTCTTTCTTGTGCTTTTTTAAACCCCTTTGTTTCCTTTCCAACTGGTTTGATTTGTCCTGTTGAACCACCCATGAATGACTAACTCAGTCTTCCTTGAGTAGTAGGAGATACATCAGCTCATCTTTTTCAAGTTTTAGTTGCCTTTATTAATCAGCCTCATTTCAACTAAAGGAACAGGTTGTTATGTGAATTATCAGATAAGCAATTACAACTTCCTGTACTCACAGGATGATAGCAGTGTGTGAATGTGTGTTGAAAAATTAACATAAGAAGTCTGACTTGAATTTCCAGCTTGCTTCAAATGCCATGTTTCATTTGTTTGTTGTTGTCCTCTTATTTTGAAACTATTACAAGCTATTAGGGCACTCAGTTATGACAAGAATATGACAGGCAAAAATTCTGACATTTTCTATTCTTGGCATTCCCATTTTTATGCTCTTTTTTAATCCAAGCCAGACAAGCAATTTATAGAATTTGTTGGGGTACAATTACACCACAGAGTAGCCGTTCAGCAGAAGGATGGGACTTTAACTGTAAAACATTTTTGGAAGTCTTAGGCTAAAGATATGTATAATGCTTCATCAACAATCTATTGAGAGAGAACTAGGGGACTTCTATGGAAATACAACTTACATCTGACTGTGATTGATTTAACATGACTTTTTAGGATGATTTCTAAAGAGTATTAGTTTTTTTGCACTACACAAAAATTATCTAGGGCCAGCGAAATGGTTCAGTGGTCTAAAGCACCTGCTTAGGAAAGCTTGGGCAACCACAGGGACTGCAGTTTGATCCCTGGCACCATATGCTGTGCCAGCCCCACCCCCAAGGCAGGCTGAGCTGGCCATAATATATATTTTAAAAATTCTAAAATGCAAAGGTTCTTCTATCCATCACATTTTCTTTCATCAAAATTGGATATATGTATATATATACACTATATATTCTATATGTACCATAACATGATATATACTACATCATATAGTACATAGCATATTATATATTATATGTTATATAATATTATATAATATGTTAACTAATAATCTATAATATTATATAATATATTATAGATACATATATTACATATTATGTATACTAGTCTCATATATATATATATATATATATATATATATATCCTCATGTTCTTTTAATAAGTTGTTAGACTTATTTATAGGAAAATGGAAATAATACCAGCTCTCTATTAAACCATTAAAACTATTAATTTATGAACCCATGTGAATTTACTTATTTAGTGAATGAGTATTTCTTGTATATCACGCACTATCTTAGGCACTGAAGTTCCAGCAATGAACAAAACAAATGGAGGTTTATCCATTGTGGAGTTTACAGTCAAGTGAGGGGAAAAAAAATAAGCAAAATATCTAGTACAAGAGATGACAAAATCCTATGGAGAAAAACAACCAAGAAAAGGAGACAAGTGTGGAGAAAGCTATTTAGGATAGAAGGTAGCACTTGAGCCAGGACCCTAAGCGGGTTGGGGAGTGAGGCAGCCACCTGAGTAGAACATTCCAGACAAGACACTAGGTAAAGGAGCCAATGTGGGAACATCCCTGCACATCAGCACACCTATGAAACAGACAGATGCTCAGCTTCCAATGGCCTGCAATGCCACAGACTTGCACGAGAAGATCTTGAAATTGTCCTGTCACTGCCTTTGGCCTGGCTTAATGGCAGCTTTATGGCAGTGATGATTCTGGTTCTGCATCCCTCACCAGCAATCTCCAACTTCCAACATGAAATTGAATTTAATCCTTCAGGGTCAGTCCCCAAGCCTGCTGTGTTCCCATCTGGCAGTAGAAAAAGCTATAATGAGGGATTAGGCATCCATTTGACTATTAAAATAGTGAGGCACATTGATGACTCATTTAATTAACCTGAGACAATGATGAATTCAAGACTGCAGTTCAAACTCTCACAGAGCCATCACATTATGAGGAATGCACAGGTAAGCCTACCCTGACAGCTGAGAAAGGCAAATTATTGGTCTTTGAGAAACTGTGACTGAAGCCAAGCAAACAAATCAGAAGTGCAGCTCACTTGAGGTGAAATTAACATGGCCTTAAATAAAAGAAAGACTAAATCATGCTTGTAAAATAATTTATCCCGCAGCTCTTTTAAGTAACAAGCTTTCTCTCGATTCATTGCAAAAGTGATTTATGTCTGCCCTAAAAGACAGTATTAAAGCATGAATTTATAAAGCAGACACACAGCAGTCTAGTAATTTTATCACTCAATACACAAAATGTACATTTGGTCTCTTTAAATTGGCATGCTCAGTCCCAAATAGGTGAGTTCACAATTCCAGAAATACTATTAATCATAAGATTCTTACAAAAATAGCAGCAAATGACATTGTTTCCTTTACAATTGCCATACTTGGGAATTACTATACGTGGAAATGTAAAAGTATTACTCCAACCACCATTTTTATAGCATTTCTTGGTTAGCGCTAACTTCATTTTAACTGTGAGCTTGGTTCCCACCAAGTTCATATTAAAAGTAAAAAGAGCCTCCCTATCTAACATTTCTACTTCAATTCTGTTAAGAGTAAGAAAAATCTCAAGTGTGATTCATCTTTGGCCAGCCCACTTTTCCAGTTAGAAAAACAAAACTACGTATTACCAAAGATCAAATCTTTCCATGTAAAAATATTATTTATTTGTCACAGTGCCTTCTTAAACTTCTCTAGCTCTGTCATTTTGAAGCACAATTCAATGACTCAGACTGAAGAACTCTGTGCGCCAGGAGGCTGCCACCGGTGCAAATGCAAGTCCATACTTCACAGCCCTTCCTCACGCAGGTATTTCTAAATGTGACCTTCTTTGAATTAATTAAATGTGGGAAATGGAATTCTATTTAAAAATCAGCCAGAGTACACTATTTCTTATGTAGAGCTAAAGTATTCCTCCCTGTCTCCTACTCCCCCACATTAAAAAAAAAAATTAAAATCTTCTTATATATATAAAAAATGGAAGAGTAATACACTGTTTTATCACAAGATAAAGTAGTTTAAGAAACAGAAGACTGATAGAAGTTGCACCTTATAACTTTTGGTTTAAATTTATTTTTTCTATTTGATTTTTTATCATTCATATTTTTCATATATTTGGTACAAGGTCTCATTATGCAGATTGGGCTCATAGTGATTCTCCTGTTTTCAGTCTCCCCAATGTTGAGATTACAGGTATGCGACACCATACCAGGGCTCGATGGCTGGCTCAGCTCACCCAGAGGCGGGGCCTACACAGTATGTGGTGTCAGGGATTGAATGATCCCTGTGTTTGCCTAAGCAGGCGCTTAGTCTGTTAAGCTATCTCGCTGGCCCTAGTTTAAATCTATGTTACAATTTCCATCCCTTTTTAGGTCATTGTTCCATTTGATTTTTATACATAATTTTTATATATGGCAATAATAATAAGAGCTAACATTATATGTTTTACAGGTACTAGATTCTAGGGAAAATTAATGAAAAGACAGTCATATCTTCAGGGAGATTATAGTGTAGGAACAGACATTTGTGATCATAATCCCCATTTTAGAGTTGAAAAACCAGTCTTGGATAAGCAGGGCCTGCAGGAGGCCATTCAACTAGTAATGGGATTTGAACTAGAGTTATCTGCCTCTAAAACCCAGGCTCTTCTAACATTCAGATAAACCAAAGCACGGAACAGGTTGTAAAGGTAAAGAAAGAGCCATTTTCCAAGGTCCTCAGGCATATTCCATTTCACCCAAATTGGAGGCAGAGATATATCTATGGTCATTCCCCAGCTGGGCCTTGAAGAACCTCTTGAAAACTTTAAATTGTCTCCAAATACACACTCCAAAATATTCTTCCATATCACTGAACCTCAAGAGCACACAGCAACTGAGTCCACAGAGTTCTGTAACTCTGAACCCCAGAGCACCTGAAGTCCCTATAAAGAAGTTCTCTCCAGGGATCCTTCTATCTGGTGCCTTCTGGAAAATTTCTACCAACACCAGCCACTGCTTAGCACACAGTAAGAAGGGTCTCACTCTCTTTCATTCTCCTCCCTTCAGAAGGAATTTCTTGGAACTCATGAATGAGTAAATGATAACATCCCTTTCCCCAGCAACACTGCATTTATCTTCTGTAGATGCTTTGTCAGCCTCCCCCTCAGATCTCCACACAGACAATAAAGAAACCAGTCGTGCAAAGTTGAAACAGATATAGTTTGACTGGAATGAGCTCTTACACAAATAATTCTTCATAGCATGCAACTATTTTTAGTATAAAGCAACCTTATTTCCTGACACATCCTTTGTGGTGTGGGAGGAGGAGCATTTCACCCTTTTGAAATGATGTTATGAACTTCAATGCTAAATTCCCATTCAAAGGAGAGAAGAAAGCAAGTCGGTTTGCTTCCAGGGAATTCCATTGGTCAAAATTATTAAATATGGTCAGACTTCTTCAAAGACAATGCCTACATCTCCCTAAACTGACAGAAAAAAACTGACAGCATTGACTTGGAAATAAGTGGCTCATTGCATAGGTAGGAAACAGTGTTTTAATGGTTTTAAAATATTTAAGTATTTCTATCCTCTCCCTCATTCTAATCTACCCTTACTGCAAACACCCATTTGACAAAAGGGAATGATTGCTGTGCAAGTATTCTTAGGTATCAGCTCTGCTTGACTGAGAGAAAGGGGCAGGGCTCAGTCAGCAGCCTAGAAGCAGATTACAAGGCCTACAGAATCTACTCATTTTTTCTTTTCTACTCTAACTTCCCAATCAAGTCAATAAATATAGGATAAATGTGAATTTGGGAATTCACTTTTTGGCACTGCAAAATTTAGCCTACCGAAGGAAATTTTTTTAACTTCATGTCAGAGTCTCAAGATGAACATTGCTCTTTGTTCTAGCTGCTCGAGAAGGTTTGGCCTTAGTGCCCAACAGGGGCCCATGGTGGCCGGCTACCAAGGAGGCCGTCCTTTCCTATCCAGAACAGTGATGTTGAGCAGATGGAGGGTCGCCGGCTGGCTGGATTCTGGATAGGCCTCTGTGTCAGGAGCGATAGGCTGCAAAGTCCCGTGCTGGGGCATAGGGCTGGTAGTAGTGCCTGCGGGTGGGCCCAAGCCTCCGAGGGGTCATGTTCATGTAGTCACTCTGAAGGAGCCTGGTCTTCTTGCTCTTTATCTGCAGAAAAGAGGAGTGTCTATGTGAACAGATATGGAGGAAATGTCATGGCAGGAGCTCTAAATTTTTGAAGACAACTAATCAGAACATTAGCTGTGAAATGGCACTGCACAATGGCATCTCTTGAGTAGCCTGAACTTGGACAATGACTGACTGCTGGCTCTTGTAAATTAACTTGAAAATTTTCTCATCCAAAGGGAATGTGTTAGAAAAACATACCCATGTAACTCTTAATGTTGTCATTTGATCTGAACTCCTAAAGCATAATATATTCACTATTGATAAATACATGGGGAAATTAAGCATTCCCATTGTAATCTTACATTGGTCAATACAATCTGATATTGTTTAACCAGCCATTTTTCTACAGTTGACCAAAAAGGACCTTCAATTTCTCCAGAGTCTGGAATCATCATAAATTCATAGCAGTGGAATCCAAATCATTGAGAATTAAATTCTGAACAAGTCATGTTCCTGTCCCTTAAGTCAATGTGATCCTGTAAAGACAATAATGTCAGGTAACTCCATCCCATGCTCCACCCTCACAATGAACTTCTACCAGTGGTAGGGAACTGCAAGCAACCCCAATGTTACACTTCCCATGAATCTTAGCAAAGGTTTTGCCTGGAGCTAGAAGCATCATTTCTGGAGTAATGTGATGGCAAACTCACATGTTTAACCACAGACATAAAAATTCTAAAAATAGCCATCTGGATTTCTGGATTCAGGATTCTCTCATATGGAAAAAAGTGTCTATTTTCTGGCACACAGGCCTGATGCAGATGAATAAGTAAATCCACGGACATATATGATGAAAATCCCTGAAGAAACCAATGAGTGAATGATTTCTGTCCTTGTCTCATTTCCTTCCATTCACTACTGCAAGAACCACTGTCCACATGCTTGTCAAAGGAGCATGATTAAATGTCCCCAAAAGGGATTAAAAACACAGATCTTCATGTTACTAAATGCAAGTAATGTTTCAGTCTTTATCTCCTTGAATTCTCAGCAGCAATCTGTACAGTTGGAAACCCTCCATGTCCCCAGCTCTTCATCTATGGATTCAATACACCACAGATGAAAAATATTTCCCAAAAATATTTTTTAAAAATCATTGCTCCTTAAACAATGCAACAACCATTTACATGACATTTATATTATATTAGGGTATTATAAATAATCCAGAGATGATGTAAGATAAGTGTAAATATAAACCACTTTATATCAGGAACCCGAGCATCAACAGGTTTTGACGTATGAGACAGTCCCAGAACAAATGCTGAGCGGCACTTGGGGAACTGTACTGTCAATCACTCCCTCCTTCTGCAATGCCACTCCTCTTTGTCTTCTGAAGAACTCCAGTTTTCATCCTATCTCTGGTCACTACCATCATTTGCAAAATTATCCTTCTTTGACCATTCAAAGTTAAGATTTCTCACAGCTTGGTCCTTGGCCTTCTCCTCCACTCTCTCTATTCTTTCTTCTCATCCATAATCTCACCTTCAATTGACATCTGTTCTTCTAGACTAGATCTCAAGAACATTTGATTCTCAATATGTCCAAAATGAAACTCAAGGTCTTTCTCTGGGAATCTGCTTCTCTCTCAGTGCTTCTCATCACAATTAATGAACATCATAGTTTCCAAAGACAACCTCCTAAGCCTCATCCTTGACACCCTGAGTTCAATTATCAACCCTCTCTTAGAAAGCATCTGGAAAAGTTTGAAGGCATTTTTTGGTTGTCACAACAGAAAGGGATGCTACTGGAATCTAGTGAGTAGAGTCAGAGATGCTGTTAAACATCCTCCTGACCACAGGACCACCTATACATCAAACTGTCAAGGGAAAATGTCAATAGTGCCAATACTGGAAAATCCTGAGCTAAACAGTCTGATCATGAAAAACAACTGGACGAAAAGAAAGCAATTGATAAAAAATATATCATGAAGTTGATACTGATTAACCCTCCTTGCCCAAAACCAAACTGATTATTTGAATCTAGATACCTGGAAGGATGGTGTTCCATTCATGGATATAAAGTAAGACAGTAAGAAAAATAGATTTCAAAGACTATAAATTTACCCTCAGTCATTTGAGATTTGAAATGATGGATGGATTATCCACTTCGAACTAAAAAGAAAGGTTCGTATTATACACACATAACTGGAAAAGTCATTCAGATAAAGATATTCATGGAAAACAAGAATATGAGTGACATTTCTTTTCAATTACCTTGGTTATCCATTTTTTATATAAATAAAAGACTAGAACTCCTTGGGCATAGGGTTGTAGCATGACAGTGGTAAGACCAAAGAAATGTCCACTCCCAAAGAAGTGTAGAAGGCTAAACCTTAGGAAGCATTTGTTTAGTACTTACTCCAATATTCAAGTATCTCTTTGTGAAATTCCCAGGTTTAAGTGTTTGTTCAAACTAGACTATAGCTGGTAGAAAGTCCCCACTAAGACAGTGTTTTGACTCTGGGTTATACCAGGTCAAATATAAAAGTAATAAAAGATCCACAGCAGCCAGATCCCATGATTGCCCTCACACTGTTATTAGATGGTAGATTCAGTTAGCTTCACCCTGACTCTAATCACAACAGTGATCTGGAAATGATATGTGCATGATGAAAACACTAAACAGTACACACAGTGTCTATGTACATCTATTATATGCATATGTGCAGTGGAAATACCCTATGTGTCCATATGTCTATGTCACCTATTTCACTCCCTCACCAGTCAAGAGTGGTGCTGGCACAACTTTTGCCTTTCCTTGCACTTCTTCCTTATCCACTCCTAGGAGCTGCAGCAGCATACAGGGCATATAGAAAGTGATCAACTGAGAAGACAGTCTTCAAGAATATGCTGGATTAAAAGACAGATTCTACTTTCACACACAATATTTTCTTTCCTTGTGTTGCAGTCTACAGAAATACGGAATATAAGGATTTTTAAAGGTTATTTTTAGTAAAGAGAATGTGTTTATTAGCTCAACTGAGTGCACAGAAAGCTGATGGAGAATAACAGGTGCTCATCTATGGCAGCCTGACTAAGAGAAGCTTTTTATTTACTCAAGTGTCATCATCAGGTCAAGAATAGAGATAGAATCTGCAGCTGCTCCCGGAAACCCACCCAGCCTAGTTACTGCCTAGTGGAGCATATCCCAAGCCATCAGAAGTTCCGGAAAATTGGAATTTACACCAAGTCAAATAAAGTCCAGCCAAAAATAGGAATCCAGAAAATTACCCAGGCAAGGACTAAATTCTGGGAATGTCTATTAGCCCATGAACCTAACTCATCAAGGGACTCGTTATTTAGACAGGACATGATGCAGCAAGAAAAGATGACCTCAAGGTAAAACTGATGTGCTAACTTACAAAAGGCAGATATATTTCTATCTACACACTTTGATCAGAGAATATAAAGACCCAGACTTCCAATGAAAATAAGGGGTGCTCTTGTTAGATAACTAACTACAAGAACTTTCAGATGACAAGACCTGCCACATACTGATATTACTCAGTCTCAGGAAGCTTACAAGGTAGACCAAAATATGTTCTATTAGGACAAACTAAAATTAAGGTAACATGAATTAGTAGTGCTGCCAAAGAAAAATAATAGCGTCTATGCTATATTTGAACAGAAATGAGAAGTTACTTTTGTTCGTTTGGGTGATTCCAGTTGCTCAGCAAATTAGTGTCTCATTTTAGCAACTGGCATTCTAATTCATATTTACAGTAAGTTTTAGGCGATGAACAGCACCTTTGGGCCACTGAAAGTCACAGCAAGTTCCAAAACGACTTCCTGCACTGCTGAGAAATTAATTTGACTTAAGTCAGCATAACAGAGGTGCACCTTTCCTAGAAATTTTCTCAAGGGGCCATTGCATCTGTCCTTTAAGTTACGAAGTTAAGATTCCCCATAAGAATGTGAGAAAGTCATATGGCCAGTGTTAAAGCAAAAAAACAGCAATTATGAAAAATAAGAACTAAAAATTCCAAAACTTCAGCTGGGTACAGTGGCACACACCCAGCACTAAGGAAAGAAGGCAGAAGGAATGAAAGTTCAAGTCCTTTCTGGGTCACTTGGAAAAACCTTATCTCTAAATAAAAAGGACTTAGGTGTATTTCAATAATAGAGCACCCCTGGGTTTGACTTCTAGTACTGAAAAACATTCTAAAATCATTGGCAACTAGCCCAGAAAAGAAAAGCAGGAAGGTACCTGAAACAAAGACTCCAAGTTTCAGTGGCAGAATTTAGGCAGTATCTTTTCAGCCTAAACGCTTCTTCTTCCATCAGAACTGGGCAACTTTCAGAAGCCAAGCCAGGCAAATTCTTAAGTTAATATTTAATAAAAAGAATTCCTAAGAACAAGCAGCCCCCCTATTCCCTTCCAGGCAGAAGGCACAGATTAGGTAACTGGAAGCCCACAAATGTCCATTTGCCTCTTAAGGTCTTCTGAAATGCTAGGAACATATGCAACAACCAAAAGGCAAGTTCTGGCAATAAGCCCACAAGAATTTAAATGGATCTAAGCCAGGGTGATAGAACATCACGACTGTGGATACAGGACTGACCCCTGCAAAAGGGCTACATAGGATGACTTCACATGGCATTGCCTCTTGGAATTACTGACCTTCTATGACTTAGTTAAATGTAAGAGTTGTGCATTAATGACAAGTATAATGCTGCAGGCAGGCCAAGGAGATAGCTCAGTGGCGCGAGCAACTGTTTGGCAAGTATAAGGTCCTGAGTTTGATTCCTACTACCAAAAAATGGGTCTTACTGCAGGCAAGCTTATTTAAGTCCTTAATTTGACTTGTATTAGGGTTATCCATTTATTAATCTAATAGCAATCTAATAAGTGTTCATTAATCACTAAACATATTTAACACTAAATGGTTTGAGAATAACAAAAGAAATAGCCTTTTTCCTTGAGAAGCAAACATTTCTCATTGAAGAAATTACTCATGTGTGCCTAACTCCTAGAAACAATTCAAATACAACATGGAAATAATATGTGAGGTATTCTATACCATACTGTGCACAGTAACAAAACAAATTCTAAGGAAAAGACTCTCACTAATGAGATCCTTTCTTAATGGTATGTATGTTTTTCAGAATGTGTTCAAACATGGATCAAAAGCTCAACATTAAGGAAAAGAAAGAAAATTGCATCAAACTGCATGACTATTTGTAAAAATTGGTAAACTCAAACTCAGTAGTGAGATTGCTGAAAAGTCTAAATCCTATTACAGTTTCATAATGACACCACCCTTGGCGGCCTCACACAGTCCATATGCTTCAGAGAGAAAAAAAACTAGGACTAGTCTCTTCTAGGTTTGAATATACAATTTCAGTACTCAACTTTCTCATGATTTTAGCCCTTAGCCAAAGCTGTTCATAGTTTTCAGTTGCTTCACTTCCTGAGCTGCTTAAATTTGTATGCCTTTGCACGCACTGAAGTTGTTTATGTGCCATAATTATGCTGAAAAGAGGAGAAAAGCAAAGTAACTATCTCTAATATCTCATCCTAATTTGACCACTCAGTCTCTTACTTTGCCTGGCCACTTACTCAGTTTTTTTTTTTTTTTTTTTAAAGTAGAACTCATATCAAGTTGTTGCTTCAGATATAGCTGAACAGATTAAAAGAGAGCCTACTCACACCTGGCAGGGAAAAGAAAATAATAGTAATGACAGGTTAAACAAACAATAAACCACATAGGCAAAATTCTTGATGTGTTCAGATTGCATGTGCATTGGAAAAGCTATACAAGAAAGTGCTTTTTCTCTTACCCAGTATAAATAAAATGCCACTGTTACTACCACACTATAGAAAGCCAGGACTCCTCCAACCACTATCATTGCCCAAAAGGACTTAGACTCAGGCCACAGGACAGCACAGCGATGTGGATGGTGCCTCTCTGAAAAATAGAAAGGAATGGATTAAATGGTAAGAAAAAGGCAGTTAAATACATTCTTCTTTTGAACATCAGAATAATGAGAAAGGAATTAAAATGTTCATAATATCATTAGTTTACAGTGTATTGACTTGTTCTTAGAGACTTATCTAGCCCTGCTACTGACACTGAGCTGTTGAGAATCATTGCTGCGGGGCGGTACACCCCGAGAAGTGCATTCCCCTGACCTTCTTGAGCCTGCTGTATTTAAAATGCTGATTTCCAAGGGCTTTAACCTCACCCCAATCTCATCCCTTTATCAGAAGACTCTAAGCTACATCTTTGAAATGGGTTAAGTGATGTACGTATTTTAAGCATTAAGATCATCCAGGTAGTATGACAGTTAAAACACTGGGCTGGTAACTAGAAGATAAATGTCTAGCTCCAACTCTGTTATATGATGACAGGCAAGTCACTTTATGGCTTTGGGGTAACAGGGAATGAGAAGGAACCTGAGAGTTCTATGCTAAAATCAGAGGAAACTTTAACCA
>PVKN010012516.1:0-20685 GCA_004027915.1 Capromys pilorides
TTTTTCTTTCTTTCGTTTTTTTTTTTTTTTTGTCTTTTTGAGACAGGATCTCACTTTTGTAGCCCAGGCTGGTCTCAAACTTGCACTGATCCTCCTGCCTCAGCCTGCCAAGTGCTGGGATTACAGGTGTGTGCCACCATGCCTGGCTCAGCACTCACTATTGATGATTTTGATTTTGGTCAGGTAATTTTCTTAAGACAGGGTCTCACTATTCATTCAGGCTGGCCTCACTCACAGGGATCCTCTTGCCTCGGCCTCTTGTGTGCTGGGATTCCAGATGTGCACCACCACCACACCCAACTGCTCAGGTAATTCTTTGTCATGGGGGTAAGGGACACTGTAGAGTATTTGGCAGAATTCTTGCCTCTACCTACTAAATAGTTATGATGATCAAAAATGTATCCAGAGAGGCTGGGGAGATAGCTCTGTGGCACAAGTGCCTGCCTGGCAAGTGCAAGGTCACGAGTTCGAAACCTGGTCCTGCAAAAAAAAAAAAAAAAAAAAAAAAAAAAAAAAAAAAAAAAAAAAAAAAAAAAAAAAAAAAAAAAAAAAAAAAAAAAAAAAAAACCCACAAAAACAAAAATGTATCCAGGGCCTGCAAGATAGCTCAGTGGTCTAAAGCACCTGCTTAGGCAAGCTTAGGCAACACAAGGACCTTGGTTCGATCCCTGACACCACATGCTGCACCAGCCCCACCCCCAGGCCATAATATAAATAAAGTTAAAAATAAAAAAAATGTATCCAGAGGCTTCCAAATGTTCTCTGTTGCAGGAGAGAACAAAACTTCTCCCATTGAAAACCACTCAGATGCGTTTAGAGTCGTCCTTCTCTACAGCATATCTGAGTTTGAGACTGACTTAAAGACCATGCACACAGACTAATTAAAATAAATAAATTAATAAAATCAGAACCACAGACTTTTAAATTCTGCTTCCAAATGGGTCTCGTGGTGCTCAGCTGTAACCCCAGCACTGCGGAGACTCAGACAGGGAGATCGCTGTGAGTTCGAGACCAGCCTGGGCTACGAAGTGAGTTTAAGGCCAACATGAACTGCATAGCCAGACCCTGTCTGAAAAAGACAATGAATTACTTAATTCTGCCTGTCTAGCCGTCTACAGAAGACACTACAGGGAGAAGAGTCTTTCCGATAATTCCTTGTCTGCTTTAATGTACTTGCTGGAATAATTTTACTTTTTTTTTTCTTGTTCTTTTTCTTTCTTTTCCTTCTTGAGCACACTTATGAGCTCCAGTGCATCTGCTGCAGATAAGAAGACTAATTAGAGCTAGAAATTGTTCAATACCAACTTGGAATTGATGAAATAGCGATACGCAGAGGGATCTTGAGATGGGGGAGCCACGAGCTAAGCGGCGATTATTGCAAGTAGCCGACTTTTCAACCATAAATCACCGCAGCGCAGCGAGCCGGGACAGGCAGGAGAGCGGGCGCTCGGCCTCGGCCTCAGGCGGCGCCCTTTCATGACAGCCGTGATTTCTGAGGCCGCAGCAGCTCCACTGCTAATTCCCTTGCATGCGCAGAGCGCTTTCCCGACATGGGGCCTTCCACGGGAGGGAGGCGGACATCAAATCGATGAAAACCCGCTGAGAGGCTGGAACACGCGGCCGGCCCGGGCCGCGCTTCCCGAATCCAAGCAGCAGCCGCGGCCACCAAGGCAGCCGGCGCTTCCCTTCCCGGCAGGACGCACGGAGGCCCTGAACTGCGAGGCCGGCGGTGGTCAGCGCTGATCCACGGGGGGCCCAGCCTTGCCACTTGGTCATGTGGAGCTGGACGTGCTGGCAACGCCACGCAGGTGGGCACCCACAGGTCTCTTGGGTCTCCCAGTCCCCTCCGGAAACAGAGTGTTTAATGGTCTCCTGAAAAACAATGCCACTGACCTATCACAGAGCGCACTAGATGTGACGTGCAGCGAGTGGAATACATTTTCACAACGCGTAACCAGCACCACGGAGCTCGTAACTGCCCTTCTAGGCTCGAGTAGGGTCACAGGCCCACGATCCCAGCGTCAGCGAGGCTGAGGCAGGAGGACTGCTGTGAGCTGGAGACCTGACTGGGGTATAGAGTGAGTTCAAAGCCAGCCTGAGTTGCGTAGCCATACCCTGTTCTCAAAAGGACCTAAAGAAATGAATAAATAAATATTTTTATTTTCAACTGTAATACAACCCATTAACATAAAATTTATCATCTTTTTTAAAAATTTTTGTTCTCTAACACACAAATTTGATTATAGGCTTAAAGATGTCCGGGAGAGATGCTGAATATATACCAAAATGGTTACCAAAGTGGAGATTTCCAGCAGCTCGTGTAGTTTTACCAAATAGTGTTGTTCTTGTCACAGGAGTGGTTCGGACCCCCTCCAGTGAGCTGATGCCCTTTCACCTGGCAACCCTGGACTCTTCAGCCCTCACCCCTCCGCTGACCTCTGGCAAGCACCCCCTGCACCTGCTTGTGTGGTGTGACCCACACCAGGCATCACAGGCAAGCGGCATCGTACTGTGCTTGTCCTTCAGTGACGAGCCGATGTTACACAGCATGATGTCAGGGTCCTTTGTATCGAAGCGTGTGTCTTCTTTAAGGCTGAGTAATATTCCACTGTGTAAGCCCCGGCATCTGTTTATGCACTCAGCTGCTGACGACCTCTGGGTTTTTCCCACTGTGTAAGTACCATGCGGAGTACTGCTCCAAAAATAGATGTCCGAGTGCATTTTTGAGACTCACTTCCAATTCAAGTATACCCCAGGAGTGGTCCTGGTGGATCAACTTTACTTTCAATCCTGAGGAACTGTTCCACTGTTTCCGCCTGTCCACCAAGCACGGCCTTCACCACTTCATCTTATATCCAGGTTCCCAAAGCAGGTCCTTATCCATCCTTTTTTTTTTTTTTTTTAACTGATTTCTGGGTTCTGCTAAGGTTACATGGAGGGAACCTTCACCCTCAGCCCCACCCCACCCTGCCCCTAAAACTCAGAAAGGAGGAAAGGAAGTGCACGAAGAATTAAGCTGTGTGACGAGCACACGCCAGCTCCCGCGCCCACTGTAATCATTACACTTTGGAAACAGATACTCATCAGCATGGAAGTTAAGAAAGAAAATACTGGCAGCTCAGCAATGCAATTAACTGAGCAAAAGCAAGAGGCAGGATCCCAGGCATGGTACCTGTGAAAACAGAATAAGCTCCCCTACTGCAACATAGTATCTGCTGATGGCTGTCAGGATGGTGCCTGGACTGGGGCGGGGACAGCGAGCCCTAACTGCCGCTGCTCCCTGCTGTCTCCGGAGTGTGCTGTGGACGCCTGGAATCCCAGCATTCAAGAGGCTGAGGCAGAAGGAAGCTTGGTGAGTTCTAGGCTGACCTGGAATAGGGAGACTCTGTCTCAAGAAGAAGAAATGAAGTATTGTCTGATGCATGGTTAGCCTAGGAGATCAAAACCCAAAATGCCAAGTATGGCCTATAAACCAGGTGTGGTAGTGCACGCCTATAATCCCAGCACTTGAGGCAGGAGGATCTTTGGGAGTTTGAGGCCAGCCTGGGCTACAAAGTAAGCTCAAGATCAACCTGCAATACATAGCAAGACCCTATCTCAAAAAGACAAAAAAAAAAAGGGCCTATACTAAATGTTATTGGTTTCATACCATCGTCTTTTTTTTGTTGTTGTTGTTATTTTGTTTTTGGAGACAAGGCTCTCGCTATGCAGTTCAGGCTGGCCTTGAGCTCACTTTTGTAGCCCAGGCTGATGTGAACTCGCACTGATCCTCCTGCCTCAGCCTCCCAAACGCTGGGATTACAGGCGTGAGCCACGATGCCCAGCTTCACACCGCTGTGTAGAGGCACAAAATCATAAGTCAAGCCATCACACATTGTGTCCAGGACTATCTGGACACAATAAAACCTGTCCTGATGCCGTAGGAGGACAACATCAGCTTCTAGAACTCTGACACCAACAGGTAACACTTAGCTTTGACGAAGGCTCGTTTTAAGGCGGGCGATGTGACCCAAGACAGAGGCTTTGTAGACGTGACCAGTGGAGAGGGTGACGGGGAAAGGACAGCGGCTCTGGCAAGAGGCAAGTGACTGTGGAAGCAGAATTGCTCCCCAAGGCCTGCGCCCCGAGCTGGAGATCTCCAGTCCATAAACTCAGCACCCACTTTTTGGGGCTCCAGGTGCCAGTGGGAGCTACGGCTTTACTTTCTGCACCAAAGAAACAGAAAGAAAATCGACTCCAACGAGGATCCGTAGGGCCCTGCGTTCTCAGGCTTTTCAAGAACAGTAGAGTTTCCGTGTTCACAGGCTGCTGAAAAAGGCAGCAACAGGTACATTTCCCCAAAATTCTTCCCTGTGAAAATAATTAATAAAAACAAACAAATAAATAAGCCAGGCATGGTGGTGGATGCCAGTCATCCCAGCACGTAAGAGGCTGAGGAAGTAGGCTCACCATGAGTTTGAGGCCATCCTGGGCTGCATAGTGAGACCCTGTCTCAAAAAAAAATATATATATAGCCTGGAGATAGCTCAGCGGCATAAGCACCTGCCTGGTAAAGTCAAGGTCTTCAGTTTGATCCCTGAGACTGCAAGAAATAAAACACCACCCAAAATAAATACCAAACCAAGAAAAGTTTAATGCTCATCTTTTATTCTGATCATTTGTCTTTTCTACAGCTGGCCCCACCCAGATTTTTTGATTGTTTACAGACTTCTAAGCAGGTAAACACTAACTTCGGCCAAGGGACTGATCCTCCACCTCACTCCTCCACGGCCCGCTTTGCTCTCGGCTCCCTTCCCACCCGCTCTAGGCTGCAGCTTCTGCGTTGGCCGCGCGTGCTCACCGTGGACTGTGTCCTTGTCCTGCTGGGAACTTCACAGAGGCTCCCGTCAAGGGAAGCTTCTCAGCACCGGCTGCCATGGCTTTCCCAGAGCCTGGATTCCTCTGGGACCCTGTTAATGCAGCCTATGATCGCCGGGCCCCAGTTTCTGTTGTTCAGATAGCTCGAGCATAGTCAGGTACAGGTAGCGAAATGCAATAGAAAATGATGCTGGGGATCTGATGTAGGAGCTGACTACCAGCTCAGCCACTTCCTAATTAAGCCAATTCCTATCTTCTGTTTCCTGTTTTTCTTTACTTTTTCAAAATTTTTAACCATTCATTCATTCATTTTGATACAGGGTCTTGCTCCACAGCTCAGACTCATAGTAATCCTCCTGTCTCAGCCTCCCCAGTGCTGGAATTAGAGGCACGCAGTAGCACTGCCTGGCCTCAGTGGCCAGCAGGGCCTGGGGTTCCAGGGCCAGGAAGGCATGTGGTGCCAGGGGTCGAACCCCGCCCGGTCCTTGCATTGCACTTGGGATGCCCAAGCTATCTCCCCAGCCTCCTTTGGCAGGATCGGGGATTGAACTACGCTTGCCAAACAAATGCTTATTCTACTGAGCTACCTCCTGGTCTTTTTTTTTTTTTTTTTTTTCTTAAGACAAGGTCTCACTCTGTGGCCCAGGCTGGCCCTCAATTTGCTGCAATCCTCCTGCCTCAGTTACCAGAGTGCCAGGGTCAGAGGCGCAAGCTACCACACCCAACAAGTTTCCTCAATTTCAAAATAGATAAAAACAACCACGCTGACCGTATGAAGATAAAAAAAGAAGCCACGTGCTTCGCGTGTAGCCTGTGGCTCTCTCCCGGAGCGCAATCAGTTATTATCTTTTTCACTTGGAAATTTCAGTGCCACAATGTGACCACACTGTCCTATGCAGAAATGGTCAATATGTTTAAACTATTACCTATTAAACTAAATCAATATCAAGAACTGTACTTTGAGACAGTTTCCTTCAACCACGAATATTTTTACTGTTTATTCATTTAGACTATAAATTACATCTCCCACCTCGATACCGTCCAGAGAAAAGGTGTTGACAACGTCAGTAAATTAGTGAGGAAAGCGTTAATCGGCCATCTTGATATCAGAATTCTACGTATTGTTAAAACAAATTCTTACCTTCAGAATTCTTTTTAGGGACCGGGGATTGAACTCATGTCCTTGCATTTCCCAGGCAAGTGCTTATGCTACTGAGCTATCTCCCCAGCCCCTTACCTTTGGAATTCTGCTGTGGCCTCCTGCAACTCTTACTCCTTTTAGACAACCATACACTAAGCTATGCAAACCTTTTTCTACCAGTGGCTCAAAAATTGAAACAGCCTTTTTTCAATAAGTTCACCTTGCTAGTCTCCAATATGAAACACAGGACTGAGCCCATTTATGTATTTTCCGTTTCAGGGTTGTCCAAACACCCAGGTGAACACATTTATGAGCTAAGCAGTCTATACCACTTGCATTCCTGATGAGATTACAAGCAACTCCTACAAGCCAGGAACTTGGCAAATAACTAATCAAGAAAATGCAACGCACATTGATGTGGAGAAAGGGGTTATATTTACACAGCCTCTTACAATGAGGTAAATGTCAAATAAATTTGCTGGTCCAGGGGCATCACAGAAGCACCAGGCTTTAAAGGTTGAAGATTTCATCATTCATTTAACACTTACTGAGCATTTACATGGTGTGAGGCCGTTGGTCAGATTAATTTACATAGATTTATGGTGTAAATTTGATACACACTCCCTTTTGGAAAATGCAAGGCATCCCTTCGCCAGGATACACTTTGAACTATCTATATCCTTTCTGCAATAAAACCTGCGCTGCAGAAAATCCCAGGGATAATTAGTATCACTCAGGTCTGCTGACAGTCCTCGCTGCTATTCCAAGGAAGAAAAAGCTTTGTTTCAGTAATAAAATAAGATTTTATCAGAGGTTCGTGGCTCATGAGGAAAAAATGCAATCGCCGTTCGGATCCTAACTCTGACTATGCTTGCTTTTAATCTGCCTTCTTAATGTTCGGCAGCCAGAGAGTAGAGTTCCACTCAGAAAACTGCACGTTGGAACACGGAGCTGATCCTTGTGAATCAGGACCTGGGAACCATCGCCACCCATTTAGAGGTGGTAAATCAGGGTGAAATTTGGAAAAGTCAAGGACTATTCTAAGAGTTGGGGTGGGGGGAAGGCTCAGTCAACACCCCCACCCCCACCGTCACCCTTCTCCACTGGTCTCACACCAAGTTTAAACTTCTCCATCCAAGGAAGATGGAAGGCGTCACAGGTCTCATCTCAGGGTTTTTGTTTCTGTAGATGTAAAGCTGCACCAAGGCAATTTCGCTGTGAAAAGACCTCCCGCCTCAGCTGGCGGAGATCAACCTCACAAAAGTAATTCGGGGGCACACTACTTGTAAGCGCGCCCCTCCTTTTCAGCAAGCACTCATTCCCCCGTTTTCTTTTCTCCCCCAGGACTCAAGGGCTGCAGCGAGGATGGGTCCCCTCTCATTCCGTGCGCGCCCCAGCCAATCTGAGCCAGGATGCTAATTAGCTGCGCTCCCCTGATGAACACGCCTTTGTCACATGTAGGGCCGGACTACAAAGCCCAGCATGCCTCGCCCCTCCCTGATCAATGAGGGCTTATTTAAATGATCTCTGAGGTCTTGGACCCAGGCCAATCAGCTGTCAGGGCTCATGATAAATCGCAATGCATTATTGATAATAATAATTACTGGGACATGCGCGTTCCGGCCGAAGGGGGGTAAATTTCCCAACTCCAGGAATTTGTGGTGGAGAGGGCAAATAACCGCGGCTCTCCCGGCGCCCCGATGCTGGCACCATGTCGAGGCGCAAGCAGGCGAAACCGCAGCACATCAACTCCGAGGAGGACCAGGGCGAGCAGCCGACCCCGGAGCTCGCAGACGCGGCCCCAGCGGCGGGGGAGTCGGGTGAGTGGGGCCGCGGCGCCCGCCCGGGAAGGGCGCTTCCCGGACCCCCGGGACCCTCGAGGGCGCGGGCGGATCTGCGGGTTCCGCCCCAGGGGAGCGAGGCAGCCTCCGTCTTTGCAGATCCTACACTCTTCCCCCTCGCCTCGTATTGTAAAGTTGACCCCGCTCTCCTCCATCTCTCGTCCGAAGGCTTCCCCGCACCGAGTCCCCAGCCTCTTTCTTAATTGGTTCCACTCCCCTCCCGGTGTCCCCCGCCCTCCCTCCCTGGCGCCGCTTTTAAAAGAAAAAGAGACCCCGGGGCTCCCCACCCTCTGCGCCGCCCGTGGGGGGCTCCCGGGGCGGGGGGAGGGCGCGCCCGGGCGGACCCCGGAGGGGGCGATCAGCCCAGCGCGCCCCTCCCAGGCCGGGTGGGGGAGGGGCGCGACCACCCCCACCCCCGGGGTCCCGGCCACCCGCGCTCGGCTGGGCCGGCAGCTCGTGGGCAAGGCGCCGGGTCTGTTTGTCTTTTCCTTTTTCGGGTTTCGCCTTTTTCCCTCGGGCTACGCCGCCCGCCGATCTTCGCCCTAACCTTTCGGGGCCTGACCTCAGCCATCTTTGATTTCCGACTTCCTAAAAATAACCGCGGGCGTCCGAGGAGGGGTGCTGCCCGCGGGACCCGCGCCCCGCGACCTCGACGGAGTGCGCCCGTCTCGCCCGCGCGTGCTGCTCTCCGGGAGCCCAACTCTTCGGCCCGCGCCGGTGAGGTGAAAAGGGGAGAGGTCGGGCCGGGGCCGGGGCCGGGGGCGGGCGGTCGTGGCCCCGGCGAGCTCCGGGGTGGACCGGGCCCACGCTTCCGCGCCGGCGCCTCCCGGGGGGAGCGGAGTTCGGGACCCCGCGCGGTCGCGGTCCGGCCAGCGTCCCTGCCGGTCCTGAGGATCGCCCTGCCGGGGAGCTTTGGTTGGGGTCAGTCGACTTTCCACTCTCTGCCCTTCGTCCCGGCCCGCCAAATTGTCGCCTGGTAAATTCTGCGCTGGGGGAGGGGCGCGGCGACCTCCGGCCCCGTCCGCGCCCCCCACAGTCCGCGCGCTTGGTGGCTGCGCGGCCGCTCGATCCCCGCGCGCAGGGCGGCGCTGACTTTCGCAAGCGCGCGCTAGCTCCTGCTTGGCACCTCTGCCTCCCCTTTTTTTTTTTTTTTCTTGCCAGGGAGAACGTTTAGTTCCCCAAGTTTATAATAACTGAATGGAGCCCCACTGCCCGCCATACGCTTTTTAACAGGGAAAACGGGAAACACTAATTGAGCCACGGGGACAGTGGCGCGCCCGCTCGGGTCCGACGGGCAGAGCTGCGCACCCCGCAAGTCCCTGCGGCCGAGGGCGATTCTTTGTGCCTTGCCGGGCGGTGGGGGGATCGGGGAGCCGCTGCGTGGCCTGGCCCACCTGGAACAAAAGGGTTAAAACCCTCGGCCCGCCTGCTTCCTCCGGAGAGGAGGGGCGAGCCCTGGGCCCTGACCCCTCCCCTGGTGCCGCGCTGACCTCCCCTTCCCCCTCATTTTGGGTGGGTGCGCACAAGCGGAGCTTGGGGTGGTTGTTGGCACCTTTATGGAGCTCTTGTTACGCGCGAGTCGCCGATGTGGATGTGGGCGCGAGTCGGCGTTCACCGGAGCCTGGGACAGGCTCTCCAGCTCGGCTGTGCGCTCCCGCTGCAGTTCGGGGAAAGGGGTGCGCTATTGATTACCCGGGTCGGTGCGGGCCGGCCGGCCGCTGCACACGGGCGCCTCCTGGAGGCCCCGCTGGAGCACAGCCCGCGGCCGGGAGGCGGGTCCAGGCGCTGCCTCTCACCTGGTGAGTGGGGAGGGCTGGGCCGGGCTGGGCCGGGCTGGGCCGGGCCGGGCTGGACTGGGGGCAGGATGGGGGCAGGATGGGAGAAGGCCGGCCCAGCCGGGATGCGCGCCTCGGGACTTCGGCCACCTACCTGCTCGGGCGCCGTCTGCCTCTGCTATTCCTTCCTAAGTGTTTGGACTTCTGTCCAAGAATTCCTCGATCCTAGTAGGTAGAGCGTTTCCAGAGGGCTGCCTAGTGGATGGTTGCATTCGATCGACCCCAACGTAGATCATAAGCATCATTTGTAAAATTAAGACCGGACCCGTCTTATTTTACCACGCCATTTGAGAACATGGTTTTTGAGAGAAGAAAATGAAGTCCAGGCAACAATTAGCAGATCAAAAAATCCGCAGGTGGTCAGGGAGGGACCAACATTACTCAAAAGAAAATTAGCATTTTCTCAAAAGGGTTTCAAATGCCCTTTGTGCTAAACTGGATTACAACCATCAACGATTAAAATTCCCAAGTTTCAAATAACTTCCTAGCCCCAGTTTCTGGCCTAAAATGACCTACAATGGCCTTGGGTAACGCTTCAGGTCAACTTTGGAGTTCCCGAAAAGGAAGATTGGCTGCAGGACTGCCCGAAGCCACGTTTTCATTCATTAAAGATAAATTGCATTGTGAAATACATTCCCTGCCCAGAGGAACTATAGCCGCCCTCCCGATTCAGAAGTAAATGATACTTTGTCTTTAGTTGGCGGTCCGCGAGCTTCCTCTTAGGTAGGAGGCTGGGGAACCATTTTGGGCGGCTGGACGCGGTGAGCTTTGTCCGGGTTTAAACGCAAGGTACTGGTTTTTTTGGGAGGGGGGTGTGTGTGTGAGAGAGACACAGATAGAGACTTGGGGATGGAATCTGCGTTCTGCCCTGGATACGTAGCAGTTTTAACACTGGGGCTGCTTGGTTTTCCGAGCTTTTGGGTTCCTACTAGAGGAGCAGTAAAATATTGTGGCCGATTTCAAATGCAGAAGGCCTTTGATGTGTTGTCTCTGGGATCAGTAGTTTTGTTCAGTTCACAGTGCTCTCCGGGCTTTGCTGTTGCATCAGAGATGATATTGAGCTGCCCATTGAAATAATTCCATAGAAACAATGGCCTACTGTGTGCCAGACCCCCCAGGCTGGGGGTCTCAAATGCTTGTCTGTGACTCTCACCCAGTAACTTCCATCTTTACTCATCTGGGAGCGAATTGCAGCTCCTGGTACCCGTTTTGCCCCTGGTGCTTTGCGTCCTGTTGGACGTCAGCCGTGCCCTGAATTCAAGGGTCTCGGTTAGTCTTGGAGCCCCTGGTGATCGAATAAGAGCTTGATGTTCGAGGTGCGCAAGCCACGTTGAGTGAACTGGTCGGCTTTGCTGACCTCTCTAGCCTTTTTAATTTTCCCGATGAGCCTTTGACAAGCTTTAGATGAAAAGGTCCTTGAGAAGTGAGTTGGAAATAAAACACCATTTGCGTTTGGTTGGTTTCTCTGGGCCATACTGTCCTGGAAAAAAGATGGAGGAAGGAATGTAAGTTTCCTTTCTTAAATCACTTTTAACCTGTTGTGCTTTCGAGCACTTCTAAAAACTTGTTTAAAAGCCTCTCAATCCAAACAGGAGCTGCATCACCAGCCCCTGTCACCCCCACTCCCAATGTGGATCAGGCTTTGTTCTCCCAGCTCTGCAGGAGGACGAACAAAACCCCCTGCCCTCATGGGGTTTGCAAAACACATCTGCATCTTGATAAAAGAGATCCCGCACCTCAGCCAGCTATGAGTAGTTTCTTGATCCTTTCCTTTTCTCTCTGTACAGAGCCCCTGAACTTTGATCCAAGACTGAAACTTCGGGCTTTTAGGTCTTCATTAAGTAGAAATTGAATTTCAGGTCTGATTTGCCATCTACAAAGTTGAGCTGAATGACCCATCCATGTTAACGTGGTAAAAGGACACTTTCAACTAGTTCAATACAGTACTTTAGGGATTTTTTTTTTTTTTTTTTAAGCATTTATCCTGGGTGTGGGGGAGGGTGGAAGATACTGTGTACTTAGATAATCTGCTCATTGTCCTTTTAATATAGGAATGAGAAAGAAGATAAGCTTGACTCATAATGCTTTTATCGAGATATACAGGGGGGTTTTTTTCAGCGTTTTAGTGCTTCCAGAATTTGATTGGCCTCCAGTAGATTAACTTTCTTCGTATACAATAGTAAGAGTATTTTCTATCCATTTGGCAGTGGCTGAATCTAAGACCCCTGCTGGGTTTACTGCATTCTTCCAACTTATTGGATAACTAGATGCTGAGAGATAACATTCCTAAAATTCGGAGTGGGGGTGGGGTGGAGGGATAGAAGGGCTAGTTGCAGTGTAATCCCGTCTGAACTTTGCTTTTTTCCTTTCGGGTTAATTTACGCATACCCAGCAATTGTTCCTAACAGTCCTCTTGCTCCCTGACAAATACGGTTTCAGTATTTGCCAATGGTGGTGTGGACGTAGAAACTCCTTTTTTACCGCGTAAGCAAACAGCTGCCGTGGTTTTAAGACTCCGAAGCCTCCAGCGGGCTGTTTTCTGGTGTGGGTCGGAGGCTGCAGCCCAGGCGAGCTTGTGTATACAGCGCAGGCAGCTGGTTTGCTGGCTGTAAATCACTCTGGGGACTGGGGGGGGGCGGGGGTCCTTGTAGGGCCAGGAGCTTAACCTTTTTTGTGCCATAGAGCCTTTCTCAGTGTAAATGTTGAAAGTGCATGGAAAACCAAAGAGGCAAATGACACTGGTTCTCTGAAATGAAGTGGTCTGGCATGCATAGGTGGCCCTGTACACCCGCAGGTTGCGATCTGTGGATTGAAAATGCTCTGGAGAATAGTGCACGGTGTACTCAACTTTTGTCTGTATAGACTTTGCCTCTTGCTTACTTCCTGTACGGTATGCTAGTGTGACATCGCATTTACATCGTATCAGATATTACACCTCATCTGAGATGACTTAAAATATGTAGAATATGCAGGTTGGATTTATTGAAAATAAGGTCTAGCCTCAAACTCCTGAACCCCTGCCCTAACCTGAGTAAATCCTGTGCCCCTTTATATAAATAAAGGGTTTGATCACAGGGGTCCTGGAAATGATTTGCTCACAGGTTGTAATATATGTGCTACTTTACTAATACAGATTAAACATGGTGGTGCACACCTGTCATCCCACCACTTGGGAAGGCCGAGGCAGGAGGATCCCTGGTTTTTTTGTTTTTGGTGGTACCAGGAATTGAACTCAGGACCTTGCGCTTGCCAGGCAAGTGCTTATTCCACTGAGCTGTCTCTCTAGTCCCGAGGATCCCAGTAATTGGAGGCCAACTTGGGGTACAAAGTGAGCCCAAGGCCAGCCTGAGCTGCATAGCAAGACTCTGTCTCAAAAAAATAAAAATAAATATCAACAGCTGGTGTCCTGTCAGGTAGTCATCAGGATTTTTAAAGTCAATACGATCATCGTAACAGCATATGAAGAGAGATGTAGTAGCCTGTTCAGCGACAGCTGAGTCACTTTGGTGTTCCTTAAGGTACTTTGTTGTTTGTTGTTTTTTAAGACAGGGTCTTGATAAGCAGTTTAGTCGGTCTTCCTGCCTCAGCCTCCCACATGCTAGGATGACAGCAGGCCTGGGTAAAACAAACAAAAAACAATTATGTAATAGCATGGACACCTTGCCTGGCGGCTGAGGCGTTCAGGACCAGCCTGAGCCGTGCGGGGAGACCCTGTCTTACACAGAAGGTGGCAGGGAACTTTCCTGGCCAGCATTTGTGTATTTCATCCGCAGTTACGTTTTGCACACTGTTCTCTAACCTGTCTCACCTAACTCCTAGGGCACAGGTGACTTCATCCTTTTTTTAACCCTTTTTCTGCTGTAAACATTTATGGGGAGGGAACTGGGGAGATGATAGCTCAGTGGAATAAGCGCTTGCCTGGCAAGTGCAAGGGCCTGAGTTCAATCCCTGGTTCCACCAAAAAAAAAAAAAAAAAAAAAAATGGAGAAAAAAAACTTCCTTAACGGATTTATTTTTTTAATTTTTTTGAGATAGGCTCTCCCTCCCTATGCAGTTCAGGCTGGCCTCCAACTTGTAGTAATCCTCCTCCCTCAGCCTCCCGAGTGCTGGGATTATAGGCATGTGCTGCCATGCCCAGGGACTAGGTGGATTTTTGTGTGTTTGTATGGTTTACATTCATAGGTCCCAAGTGGTTGGGTCTAAGTGTTCCTAGATCTTTTATCAGGGATGGGACTGTCTGACAACAGCCAGGAGATGAGCAGAGAAACTGTGCCGGCTTCTCTCTGGCTGCCATGCAGTTCCCAGGTGAGAGTTTCATGTCATTGAGGAAATGGGCGAACTTTGCTCAAAGCAAGATAGCTTGACTGGCTATGGTGGTACACAGCTGTCATCCTAGCACTTGGAAGGCTGAGACAGGAGGATCACTGTGAGTTCAAGGCCAGCCCAGGCTACCGAGCAGCCTCTACCACATAGTGATTCTATCTCAAGAAAAACCCAAAACTCAGAATTCCACATACTTTATCAAAAGTATGTTTCTTTCCCAGCCGCCATCATAAAGTTGGGGGGAAAAAAAGCCAAATGCTAGATTAAAGGTTATTTGTTTTATTTCACAGGAATAGAAGAATTACTACAGAGGTATAAATGAGGGGTGTTAATTTAGTAATCCCTTTTAATATACAAATATTAAGGGCCAGGAGATAGCTCAGTAGAATAAGCACTTACCTGGCAAGTGCAGGGTCCTGAGTGGTCCTGAGTTCAGTCCCCGGTACTGCAAAAAAAAACCCAAAACATTAAGATAATCTCTCATTCTGCTTTCCTCCAAATGATAAAAGTCACAGGCTGAGTTTTTTTTTTTTTTTTTTTTTGAGACAGGGTCTTGCTATGCAGCTCAGGCTAGCCTGAGTGCACACCGATCCTCCTGCCTCAGCCTCTCAAGTGCTGGGATTATAGGTGTGCGCCACCACGCCCAGCTAGGCTGAGTAATATTTCACAATAAAATGCTACAGTTTCTTTTTCTTTTTCTTTTTTTTTAAATATTTATTTAACGGCCCACTCAGCCTACCCTGGGGGTGGGGCTGACTCAGCATGTGGTGCGGGGGATCGAACCACGTCCCTGCAGTTGCGTAAGGTTTCCTTAGCAGGCACTTTAGACCACTGAACCATCTTGCCAGCCCCAAAATGCCACAATTTCTTTTTTTTTTTTAAATTTTATTTTATTTATTTATTTGTTTGCTTGTTGTGTTTGTTTGTTTCTTTTATTTATTCATTTTGTGGCTGGCTCAGCCTGCCCTGGTGGTGGGGGCTGGCGCAGCATGTGGTGCCGGGGATCGAACCGCAGTCCCTGCAGTTGCCTGAGCTTTCCTAAGCAGGCGCTTTAGACCACTGAACCATCTCGCCGGCCCAAAATGCCACAATTTCTTCATCTGGCTTGTTCCACTTTTGGGCTGTAGTTCATGGTGTTGTAGTAAACAGGGAAATTTAGGTACCATTGTGTGCCAACCCTTCCTTGAAGGAATGAGTGGTGCAGTTGGATCAAATAGTACTTCTATGGCCAGGCGTGGTGGTGCGCGCCTGTAATCCCAGCACTTGGGTGGCTGAGGAAGGAGGATCAGTGTGAGTTCAAGGCCAGGCTGAACTGCATAGCGAGACCCTGTCTCAAAAAGACAAAAAATAAAAAAAATATAGTAGTTCTGTTTTCAGTTTTAATTCTTTACCCTTTCTCACATTGGTGCTCGGAGTCAGCTCAGGGCCTTGCACTTGGCCAGGCAGGCGCTGTGCCGCTGAGCTGTATCTCTGGCCCCTGTGGACCTTATTGTTTGCTTAGAGGGGTTGAGACAGGGTCTCATCTCACTATGTAACACGGGCCGGGCTGGTCTTGTACTCACTGTGTAGCCCAGGTTAGCCCTGAACTTGGCTGCAGTCCTTCTGCCTCAGTCTCCCCAGGGCTGGGATGACAGGCGTGCCTCACCATACCTGGCCTCTCGCTGCAGTTTTGAGGAACGGTCCTCTACTGTCTTCGTCTGCTTACTTGGGCCAGAACCTTTGGTTGAAAAAGCTGTCTTTTTTCCAATATGGTTTTGGTCCCTTTGTCTCGAGTCCAGTGGCTGCCGTTGCGTTTCCAGGTTTCTGGGTCTTCGAGTCCGTGGTCTGTGTACCTGTGAAGTGCTCTGCTGGCTCCAGAACCACAGCTGTGGTGTGAGTGCTTTGTAGTCTGGGATTCCGAAGCCACTGTCCTTGTTCTTCTTGCATCGACTGTTTTGGCTCTCTTGTGCTTTTGTGTAACTTTTTCTTTTTTGTCTTTTTGAGACAGGGTCTCACTGTGCAGCTCAGGCTGGCCTCAAACTCACAACTGTCCTCCTGCCTCAGCCTCCCAAGTGCTGGGATTACAAGTGTGCGCCACCACGCCCGGCTCATGTCATTTTTATTGCTTTTTCTAGTTGTATGAAAAAAATGTGTTTGGAATTTTAATGGGGATGGCACTGAAGATAGCTTCCCTTAGCCTGGTGGAGTTGTCCGGCTCTAGTTTATTCAGCATTGTGGAGTTTCCATTGTGAGAGTCTTTTGTTTGCCTCATGCATTAGATTGATGTCTAGGTTTGGGGTGTGATTTTGTTTTGAGACTGGGTTCCACTATCTGCCCCAGGTTGGCCTTGCCCTGGCAGTGCTCCTGCCTCATGAGTGCCCGGTTTGTAGGTGTGTGCTGCCATGCCCGGCCCCTATTTTTCTCTCTTTTTGTCTCTTTTTTTGGGGTGGGGGGATGAGTGTTTTCATTACACAGTTCAGGTTGGTCTCAAACTCACAACTGTCCTCCTGCCTCAGCCTCCCAAGTTCCTATTTTAAGTGAACTTAATGTCCCCATAGTGGTTGGTGCCTTTAAGTTTTACCCTCGCCCCTGCTAGTGGATTCTCATTAAACTGAGTGGTTTCCTCCAGCTTTCCTTTGCGGCAGCGTGATCTGAGCAAGCCCTGATGTCCTGGTTGCTTCAGGTCTGTCTGTCTCTAAAGCCAGTCCAGAGGCACTGAGGCCAGGACAGGGTTTGAAATCATTACACGGGTTTCTTCCTAGGGCTGCCTTTGCAAACTGGATGACTCGGAAATCTTTCTGCCCACTGTCTGCGTTTAGGTGGCTGCGGGACTGGTTCTTTCTCTAGGCTCAGCGGGACCTGTTGTCCGCCGGTGGCTTCCTCTCTCTTTCCTACCCCAGTATTCCCGGTCTCTTAGGACTTGACCCAGGCATGTTAGCAGGGGCCCTACCCAGAGAAGGTCACCTACCGGCTTGGGTGGGTTCTTGGTGCCGTTCACCAAATCAGCCTGCGACATAAGTGGAACATATGTGGCCGCTCGCTCATTCAGAGTCTGGGTGACTTTCTTTTCCTTACCCGCTCTGCCACCACAGGGACCGTGACAGGTAGCTGGGTCCTAGAGCCTTTGCTCCACCCTCTCGGGGCCAGCACTCTCAGCCCTTTCTGTCCTTTCCCAGGTGTCCCGGTGAACCACCCCATGAACAGCGATGAAGTGAGCGGAGACCGGAGCGCAGGGAAGCGGCCCCGCCGGGAGGAGACCCACGTGTGCGACAAGTGCTGCGCGGAGTTCTTCGTTCCCTCCGAGTTCCTGGAACATAAGAAAAATTGCACTAAAAACCCACCCGTCCTCATCATGAACGACGGCGAGGGGCCGGTGTCCTCCGAGGACTTCTCCCGAGCCGCTCTGAGCCTCCAGCCGCTGAGCCCGGGCAGCAAGGATGGGCTCCGGGAGCGGAGCAGCGGTGTCTCCGGGGAGCCAAAGGAGAAGCCGAGCACGGAGCCTGTCATGTACTTGAAGACAGAGACTGCCCTTCCCCCTGCTTCCCAGGACATAAGCTATTTACCCAAAGGCAAAGTCACCAACACCAACGTGACCCTGCAGGCGCTGCGTGGCACCAAGGTGGCCGTGAACCAGCGCAGTGCGGACGTGCCCCCGATGCCCGTGCCCGGCGCCAACAGCATCCCGTGGGTCCTGGAGCAGATCCTGTGCTTGCAGCAGCAGCAGCTGCAGCAGATTCAGCTCACGGAGCAGATCCGCATCCAGGTGAACATGTGGGCCGCCCACGCCCTCCACCCGGGGGTGGCAGGTGCAGACACCCTGAAGGCCCTGGGCAGCCACATGTCGCAGCAAGTGTCCACCGCCGTGGCGCTGCTCAGCCAAAAGGCCGGGAGCCAGGCTCTGTCCCTGGAGGCCTTGAAGCAGGCCAAGCTACCTCACGCCAACGTCCCTCCCACCCACGGCTCCCTGTCCCCGGGGCTAGCACCTTTTGCCTTGAAGCCGGATGGTACCCGGGTGCTCCCAAATGTCATGTCTCGCCTTCCGGGTGCCTTGCTACCTCAGGCCCCGGGCTCTGTGGTCTTCCCGAGCCCCTTCTCCACTGTGGCTCTAGACCCATCCAAGAAAGGGAAAGGGAAGCCGCCCAACATCTCCGCGGTGGATGTCAAACCCAAAGATGAGGCGGCCCTCTACAAGCACAAGTGTAAGTACTGCAGCAAGGTTTTCGGAACCGATAGCTCCTTGCAGATTCACCTCCGCTCCCACACCGGAGAGAGACCCTTCGTGTGCTCCGTCTGTGGTCATCGCTTCACCACCAAGGGCAACCTCAAGGTGCACTTTCACCGTCACCCCCAGGTGAAGGCCAACCCCCAGCTGTTTGCTGAGTTCCAGGACAAAGTGGTAGCAGGCAGCGGCATCCCCTGTGCGCTCTCTCTCCCCATCCCCGTCCTAGATGAGTCCAGCCTCCCTTTAGACAACAAACCCGTCCTGCTAACAGGACCCCCTCCTGCAGGGCTACCTCAGCATATCCCCTCGGGGACTAACCCCAAGGACCTCATGGGCGGCCTGCCGCTGCCCAGCGATCTGCAGCCTGGGCCCTCCCCGGAGAGTGAGGGGGGCACTGTGCTGCCCGCGGTGGGCCCCAACCATAACCCTCCGAGGGTTGGTGGCTTCCAGGGAAGTGGCCCCCCCGAGCCAGGGTCAGAGACCCTGAAATTGCAGCAGCTTGTGGAGAACATCGACAAGGCCACCACCGACCCCAATGAATGTGTCATTTGCCACCGAGTCTTAAGCTGCCAGAGCTCCCTCAAGATGCATTACCGCACCCACACCGGAGAGAGGCCCTTCCCGTGTAAGATCTGTGGCCGAGCCTTCTCCACCAAGGGCAATTTGAAGACGCATCTGGGGGTCCACCGGACCAACACATCCGTGAAGATGCAGCATTCGTGCCCCATCTGCGAGAAGAAGTTCACCAATGCGGTCATGCTTCAGCAGCACATCCGCATGCACATGGGCGGCCAGATCCCCAACACGCCCCAGCTGGAGAGTCCCTGTGACTTTGCGGGTCCAGACCCTGCCTTGGTCGGTGACAACAGTGGCACGGGCGCCCTCTGCCACGACGATGTCGAGAGCGTTGATGTGGATGACTCCGGCTGCCACGACATCCCTGGCGGCTCCTCCAAGGTGCCCACACCGATTCCCAGCACCCACGTGGTATCGCCCACTCTGGGGTATGCGGTGGTGGCTTCCCAAGAGGCCCTGGGGAAGATCGGTCCTGCTCCTCTGGGCCTGCAGCGCCAGAGTAGCCGAGAGAACGGCTCGGTGGAGAGCGACGGGCTGACCAACGACGACTCCTCCCTCATGGGTGACCAGGAGTACCAGAGCCGAAGCCCGGATGCCATGGAAACCATGTCTTTCCAGGCCGTGTCCCCGGCCAATAGCCAAGCAGAAAGCATCAGGTCCCGGTCCCCCGATGGCGGGCTCAAAGCGGAGAGCTCCGAGAACAGCCGCACTGAGATGGAAGGTGATAGAGCTTTGGGTTTAACTTATGTCCGGTTTTGGCCTCAAGGTCATCCAAAAAAGGGAACCTGGGTTGAACTTTACACACGCATGTCTGAAGCCACTCTGCTGTAGAGAAGTTAGCTTTTCTGTGCTTCTGGGTAGAGGGACATAATAACTCCCTCTTTCCCAGCAAAGAACAAACTTTATTCCTAAAATTTATAATGGGTATAATGGTAAATTAGGTATGGTCAGAGTAATGGTTACTGGTTTTTACTTTTGTCCTTGACCTTGTGAGGACAGAGGGGTGCTTCTACTATTCCTCACCCCCTCTGAGAACCAAACTCAGGACCTTGAGCTTGTCAGACAGGCGCTGGTGCCACTGAGCTGTCTCCCCAGCCAGGTAATTGTGATACCAAGTAAATCCTAGTAGTTAGCAACGTGGTCATGGCTTTTCAGTCAGTTACTTAGGCGAGCTGTAGTTCCTTAATTCTGGGGCCCCACTCCCCAAAGGAATGTTCACAAACTGACTCACCAAGGGGGCGTTTTAAATGCACCTATTAGTCGTGGGCACCTATTTGTGTCTTTAATCGTAAAGTAGGGGAAGAGCTGTATCGGTATCAGGAGTGGCTGGGCATGTACTCTAAAGGTAGGTTTTGTGTTGCCCTCTACTGGGGATCAAACTTGGGACCTTGTACTTGCCACGAGGTGCTTATGCTACTGAACTATGTCCCTGGCCCTCTAAAGGTAGCTTTTGATGCAGCAGGTTGAACTAGACTTGCATGTGTTCCTGTGTTGCCCACACCTTCAAACAAAAAACCAACATGGGCTGGGGAGATAGCTCAGGGGCACAAGTGCCTGCCTGGCAAGTGCAAGGTCCTTAGTTCGATCCCCAGTTCCGCCAAAAAAAAAAAAAAAAAAAACCAACACAGTGCCTTTTTCTTTAGGGTTGGTTCTATTTTATTCTTTTTTTTTTTTTTTTTTAATTTTACTTATTTATTTTTGTATTATGGCTGGCTCAGCCTGCCCTGTGGCTGGGGCTGGCACAGCATGTGGTGCCGGGGATCAAACCTCAGTCCTTCCAGTTCCTCAGTTTTCCTAAACAGGTGCTTTAGATTACTAAACCATCTTGCCAGCCTGGGTCTATTTTATTCTTGATGCAAATGAGCCTCTCAAAGGGAAGCTTCTTTTTTTTTTTTTTTTTTTTTTTTTTTT
>PVKN010012517.1:0-13159 GCA_004027915.1 Capromys pilorides
AACTAGGTATGTCCAATTATGTATAAAAGCAAAATCTGAAATCATTTACATTGATTTAATTTTTAGAAACATTTTCACCTTCATTTTCCATACTCTTCATTTTCAGAACCACCTGAAATTGATATGAAGAATTTCCCAAGTCATACTGTCTATGTTAAAGCTGGTTCAAACCTGAAAGTTGACATACCAATTTCTGGAAAACCATTACCTAAAGTGACCTTATCAAGAGATGGTGTTCCCCTCAAGGCAACCATGAGATTTAATACTGAAGTCACTGCCGAGAACCTGACAATTAATCTCAAAGAAAGTGTTACAGCTGATGCTGGAAGATACGAGATCACTGCTGCCAATTCCAGTGGAACAACCAAAGCTTTCATTAACATCATCGTGCTGGACAGGCCCGGTCCTCCCACCGGCCCTATTGGTATCAGTGACATAACTGAAGAAAGTGTGGTTCTAAAATGGGAGCCCCCTAAGTATGACGGTGGAAGTCAAGTAACCAATTACATTGTACTCAAGAGAGAAACAACTACTGCAGTGTGGACTGAGGTGTCTGCCACAGTTGCCAGAACAATGATTAAAGTCATGAAGCTGACCACAGGAGAGGAATACCAATTTCGCATCAAGGCAGAAAACCGCTTTGGTATCAGTGATCACATAGATTCAGCTTGTGTGGTTGTGAAGCTACCATACAGTAAGTTGCCAAACTTTTCAAAGATCTCAAGTTTTCATTTGCCATATGTGCTAAGTGTCTTAGTAACCTGTGGGATTTTTCTCTTTCGTAGCAACACCTGGACCACCGTCAACACCATGGATCACTAATGTCACTCGTGAAAGCATCACTGTGAGCTGGCATGAACCAGTGTCCAATGGAGGCAGTGCCGTCACAGGCTATCACCTGGAAATGAAAGACAGAAACAGTATTTTATGGCAGAAAGCCAACAAAATGCTCATCCGCACAACTCACTTTAAAGTCACAACAATCAGTGCTGGACTTATTTATGAATTCAGGGTGTATGCAGAAAATGCTGCTGGGGTTGGAAAACCTAGTCATGCTTCTGAACCAGTCTTGGCGATCGATGCTTGTGGTATGTGTCTGTGATGAAGAGAATATTTCTGACAACTAAAAAATGTAAATCTCATTTCTGCAAAGCAATCTCCATTGATGTAAGTGCCATTAATCAGTTCTCTCTCTCTCATTATTACAGAACCCCCAAGAAATGTTCGTATTACTGACATTTCTAAGAACTCTGTCAACCTTTCGTGGCAACAACCAGCGTTTGATGGAGGAAGCAAGATCACAGGATACGTTGTTGAGAGACGTGACCTTCCAGATGGGAGATGGGCCAAAGCCAGCTTCACTAATGTGATCGAGACCCAATTCACTGTGTCTGGCTTGACTCAGAATTCCCAGTATGAATTCCGCGTCTTTGCTAGGAATGCCGTTGGTTCCATCAGCAATCCCTCTGAGGTTGTAGGGCCTATTACCTGCATCGACTCTTATGGTAAGCAATGTTAGTGCTTTGCTTCCAAACATCTTTGCAACTCAATATTTTCTCCTTACTTTAGTAACTTTTACTCTGTGCTTTAATGAGGTTTTTGGAAGAAAGTATAAACCAATTGACACACTTAGGGAAACTCCTTAGCCTCATCTATCTTCACTATAAAAATACTACAGAGATGTGGACTACAGGCTATCTAAAGGCCCTTCAAGTTCAATGATTCTTGTATGAGTTGGCACTTTGATTCTATTTTAAATTATCAGCCATTAAATTAAATCCATAGGCTTGGAAAATGCTTTTAAAATAAGTAAAAAACTAAACAGATTTTGAAGATAGCATTAGCAACTGCTAAGATTTATTGCCTAATTATCAAAGATACTCTGCCTTGGTCCTAACAGCCCTAATTTAGTGCATTTTGCAGAAACTCAGGCTTAAAGTGCTAATGTAACTTCCCCAAGGTCGAGCAGCCCCTTAGTGATGGAGTAAGGTTCTCGAAAGTCCTTTCCATCATTATTAGGCCACAGTACATACACTTGACATCCTGGCAAATAAGTGGAATATTTTAAAAATTAAAATGTCATAAAATAAAATGTCATGAAAGTCAAGTACTCCAAAATACTTTTTAAAAAGGTTCTCCATTATTTATTTATTTTTATGTATTTGGTACAGGGTCTCACTACACAGCTTGGACTTGTAGCGATCATCCTGTTTTCAGCCTCCCCAGCACTGGAATTATAGATGTGTGCCACTATGCCCAGTCTTGGTGGCTGGCTCTGCACACCCGGGGGCAGGGCCAACACAGCATATGGTGCCAGGGGTGGAACCCTGGTCCCTATGTTTGCCTAAGCAGGTGCTTAGTGTGCTGAGCTATCTTGCCAGCCCAAAGTTCTCCATTATAAAAACACATGAGCCACTACAGTATCTGGCAAAGGTATCCACTGCCACCCTCAAATGAAGATTTCCAGTGCTGATCTTTATCAGTCAGGTTTTATAGACACTGTGCATTTGAGACTGAAGAAAACCTAACTTAGTCCAATAATAGTTTGGAAAAGCCCAGCAATAAACTCACATAGTGAATATATAGCTCTATGAGTCGAGGAATCAAGCTTCAAAAGTGTACCCTGAACTGACCACACTAGGAACTAGGAAAGGAAATAAAAAGTGCTAGAGAAACTATAGGGTAAAAGAAAACATTTAATGCTGCCTGTGGCTCAGTAACTTACTACTGTATCCCACTTCATGAGTGAAATAAAATACCTACAAGACTTTAAAACACATTTAGAAGGCAATAAAGTGCCTGTGGATTAATGCAGTGTCAGTGAACAACATAGCTTGTTTACAGCCTTTGTTCCCCATCTGAGATAGAAGAGTAATTTATAAAATTTAAAAGGTTAAAGTAATAGGTGAGGAGAATTAGAACACAGTGCACTATGGACACATAAATGCATACACACATGCTATGCATATATGAAAGATGGTAAGCATCCATGACCTTTTGGTTGAGCTATGTTTTTATCCTTATTATATTTTATATATTCCTCATCTGGTTTTTCTCTTGCAGGCGGACCTGTCATTGATTTGCCTCTAGAATATACAGAAGTTGTCAAATACAGAGCAGGTACATCAGTGAAGCTCAGAGCTGGCATTTCTGGAAAACCTGAACCTACAATTGAGTGGTATAAAGATGACAAAGAATTACAAACCAACGCATTAGTGTGTGTTGAAAATACCACTGACCTGGCATCTATACTCATCAAAGATGCCAACCGCCTTAACAGTGGCAGCTACGAATTAAAATTAAGGAATGCAATGGGCTCGGCTTCAGCCACCATCAGAGTACAGATCCTTGGTAGGTGTTTATTTGGTTTGCATAAAGCTTGGTAATTTTGAATCAGTAGCTTTTATAAAGCACTAACACGTTGTTTTGTTCTTTCATTAACAGATAAACCAGGCCCTCCAGGTGGCCCAATTGAATTTAGGACTGTGACTGCTGAAAAGATAACCCTTCTCTGGAACCCACCAGCTGATGACGGTGGTGCAAAAATCACTCACTACATTGTAGAAAAGCGTGAGACGAGCCGTGTTGTATGGTCCATGGTGGCTGAAAATCTGGAAGAGTGCATCATTACAACCACCAAAATAATCAAAGGAAATGAATACGTCTTCCGTGTCCGAGCTGTGAACAAATATGGGATTGGCGAGTCCCTGGAATCAGAGCCAGTTGTAGCCAAGAATGCATTTGGTGAGCCATAATTTCATTAGGAAATTGAAATAAAAATCAAAATTTAAAAATAAATATAAACTATTTTTCTAGGCTGTGAATATGTTTTCTTAAAACATTTTTCTTTTGTGTCGTATCTTGTCCCATGACTATCCTTTTCACAAAGTAGAAAATATAATGAATAATAAAATTACTCTCTAGATACAGAGGTCAAAAAGTAGTATTTATAAGTAATATTGATCATTGAAATTTATCTGCCATTGCTTTTCTAAACAGTTACACCTGGGCCACCAAGTATACCAGAAGTGACAAAGATTACCAAGAATTCAATGACGGTTGTCTGGAGCAGGCCAGTTGCAGATGGTGGTAACGAAATTAGTGGCTATTTTCTTGAAAAACGAGACAAGAAGAGTCTAGGATGGTTTAAAGTACAAAAGGAGACCATCCGTGACACTAGACAGAAGGTGACAGGACTCACAGAGCATAGTGACTATCAATACCGAGTTTGTGCTGTAAATGCTGCTGGAATGGGTCCATTTTCTGAGCCATCTGACTTCTACAAAGCTGCTGATCCTGTTGGTAAGTGGTCCTATGTGCAGTACCTTCACCTTTGTCTTTTCTGTGTGACTGAAGTGCACACAATCATGCATACTTACTGTATTGTGAATGGCCTTTCTAGATCCTCCAGGTCCACCTGCCAAGATAAGAATTGCAGATTCTACCAAGTCGTCTATCACTCTTGGCTGGAGTAAACCTGTCTATGACGGGGGCAGTGCTATTACTGGATACGTTGTTGAGATGAGACAAGGAGAGGAAGAGGAATGGACTACTGTCTCTGCCAGAGGCGAGGTCAGAACTACAGAGTATGTGGTCTCAAACCTACAGCCTGGAGTCAATTACTACTTCCAGGTATCTGCAGTCAACTGTGCTGGACAAGGAGAACCGATAAAAATGACTGAACCTGTACAAGCTAAAGATATTCTTGGTATGTACAAATTGGGATGACTCTGCTTTTCTTTTTTATTAGAGTACTTCCAGGAAAATACTCATTTTTTTGCTTTTAATATTCACTGTACATGTCCATTTTATGTCTACAGAGGAACCAGAGATTGACCTAGATGTGGCTCTCAGATCATCTATTATAGCTAAGGCTGGTGAAGATGTACAAGTCTTCATTCCCTTCAAAGGCAGACCTCCACCTACCATCACCTGGAGGAAAGATGAGAAGAATCTTAGCAGTGATGCTCGATACAGCATTCAAAACACAGATTCATCTTCTTTACTCATTATCCCTCAAGTTACTCGCAATGATACAGGCAAATATATTCTGACAATAGAAAATGGAGTTGGCCAACCAAAGTCTTCCACTGTGAGTGTGAAGGTGCTCGATACCCCAGCTGCCTGCCAGAAACTCCAGGTTAAACACGTTTCTCTAGGCACAGTCACATTGTTCTGGGATCCTCCTCTCATCGATGGAGGCTCCCCTATAATTAATTATGTCATTGAGAAGAGAGATGCCACGAAGAGAACGTGGTCTGCTGTGTCACACAAATGTTCTAGCACATCCTTCAAGGTCACAGATTTGTCAGAGAAAACTCCATTCTTCTTCAGAGTTCTTGCAGAAAATGAAATGGGAGTTGGAGAACCCTGTGAAACTACAGAGCCAGTGAAGGCTGCTGAGGTACCAGCTCCTATTCGTGATCTCTCGATGAAAGATTCCACAAAGACATCAATTACCCTGAGCTGGACCAAGCCTGATTTTGATGGTGGCAGCGTCATCACAGAATATGTTGTAGAAAGGAAAGGCAAGGGCGAGCAAACGTGGTCACATGCCGGCATAAGTAAATCATGTGAAATTGAGATTAGCCAGTTGAAAGAACTGACAGTCTTGGAATTCCAAGTGTTTGCTAAAAATGAGAAAGGCCTGAGTGATGCAGTCACTATTGGACCACTTACAGTGAAAGAACTTGTAATTACACCTGAAGTTGACCTATCAGAAATCCCTGGTGCACAAATCTCAGTGAGAATTGGGCATAATGTACACCTTGAATTACCTTACAAAGGAAAGCCCAAACCATCCATCAGTTGGCTGAAAGATGGTTTACCATTGAAAGAAAGTGAAAATGTTCGCTTCAGTAAAACTGAAAACAAGATCACCTTGAATATTAAGAATATCAAGAAAGAACATGGTGGAAAATACACTGTTATTCTGGACAATGCAGTGTGCAGAAATTCATTCCCCATTACAGTCATCACCCTTGGCCCACCATCAAAGCCCAAAGGACCCATTCGGTTTGATGAAATCAAGGCTGACAGTGCCATCATGTCCTGGGATATACCAGATGATGATGGGGGAGGAGAAATTACTTGTTACAGCATTGAGAAGCGGGAAGCTTCACAAACTAATTGGAAGATGGTATGTTCAAGTGTTGCCAGGACGACTTTCAAGGTTCCTAATCTAGTCAAAGATGCTGAATACCAGTTTAGAGTTAGGGCAGAAAATAGATATGGAGTCAGTGAACCACTTGTCTCAAATCTTATTGTGGCAAAACACCAGTTCAGGATTCCTGGTCCCCCAGGAAAGCCAGTCATATACAATGTGACCTCTGATGGTATGTCCCTAACTTGGGATGCACCAGTTTATGATGGTGGCTCACAAGTTACTGGATTCCACGTTGAAAAGAAAGAAAGAAACAGCATCCTCTGGCAAAGAGTTAACACATCACCAATATCTGGAAGAGAATATAGAGCAACTGGGCTAATAGAAGGACTGGATTACCAATTCCGAGTATATGCCGAAAACTCTGCTGGTCTAAGCTCACCCAGTGACCCAAGCAAATTTACTTTGGCTGTCTCCCCAGTGGGTAAGTAACTATTACTCAGATATATTTAATTCAGCAAGCAGTTGTGTTATTAACAAGTCGTTCTTTTCTTCCATGTATCACCTTTCTATCATTTTGTCACTAGACAACTGATTGTGTAAAGCAAGAGGAATGATTTTAAGTCTAATGAAATAGCTTAAAATTCATAAGCACTATAAAATAGAAAGTTGAAATTATTGAGTAAAGTGTGCTTGGAGGATTTATTCATGCTGTTGTTCTTCCACCAATAATTAAGAGCTGGCTATAGATACAATGATACAGTTAACTTCCTTGTGACTTTTCAGACCCACCTGGAACTCCTGACTACATTGATGTCACCAGGGAAACTATTACACTTAAGTGGAATCCACCACTGCGTGATGGAGGCAGTAAGATTGTGGCCTACAGCATTGAGAAACGGCAGGGCAGCGATCGCTGGGTGCGATGCAACTTTACTGATGTCAGTGAATGTCAGTACACAGTCACAGGACTTAGTCCTGGGGATCGATATGAGTTCAGAATCATTGCAAGAAATGCTGTTGGAACTATAAGCCCACCCTCTCAGTCTTCTGGAGTGATTATGACAAGAGATGAAAATGGTGAGTGATTCTAACTGATTTCCATGTGACTGAGAATGACTGACTTTAAAAAAATACCTTGAGTCTCTGGTCTGCAAAGGGGGCACTCAAGGTTGCCATGTGGATGAATTAGAACTTTTCTATCTTTCAGATAAAAGATAAAGCATAATTAGCATCAATTATTTTTACTATGTTTATAATTTTACTCTCCATATTAAGTGCAAAGATAGGCTTTTAACTTTGTAATTTTAGCTATTTGCAATAAATAAATTAAGAGTTGCTAGCATAGCTGTCCATCTGTACTAGAGCTATTAAAACACACTTATCCAACAATACAGTCATCACTTAGTTTTTATGCAGTTGATAGTTTCTTATAGATACTTGTTTGAGTAAGCAGCATTATTAGAAAGTAAATTACCTTTAAATATTTCAATATCTCTTCTCACAAATGGCAGTGCAAAATTATTAATATGACTGATACGACAAAGGGAAAGGTTATAATAGACAAACATTTAATCCCATAGTCTAAACTCTTAATTACTAACCCTTTCAAAACAGCCTTTGGTGACACAAAAATCATCCTCTTGCATAAGAAGACAAGCTAACACACAGTATTTCTATCTCTCTTATAGTTCCACCAACGGTAGAGTTTGGTCCTGAGTACTTTGATGGCATCATTATTAAGTCTGGAGAGAGCCTTAGAATTAAAGCTTTGGTACAAGGACGCCCCGTACCTCGAGTAACTTGGTTCAAAGATGGAGTTGAAATTGAAAAGAGGATGAATATGGAAATAACTGAAGTCCTTGGATCTACCAGCCTTTTTGTTAGAGATGCTACTCGAGACCATAGTGGCATATATACAGTGGAAGCCAAAAATGTATCTGGCTCGACCAAAGCAGATATTAAAGTGAAAGTACAAGGTACTTTTAAAGAACTTCTCAGTGTTCCAATTAACAAGATTTGGATTAGTGGCATATGCCTTATGTTTTAATGGACAATGAAACAGAAGCTAACTGTAGATATTTTTTCTTATAGATACACCAGGAAAAGTAGTTGGGCCAATACGATTCACCAATATTACTGGTGAGAAGGTAACCTTGTGGTGGGATGCGCCACTCAATGACGGCTGTGCTCCTGTCACCCACTACATCATTGAAAAGCGGGAAACAAGCAGACTTGCTTGGGCATTAATTGAAGATAAATGTGAAGCCCAGAGTTACACTGCTATTAAATTAATAACTGGCAATGAATATCAATTCCGTGTTTCTGCAGTCAACAAGTTTGGTGTTGGGAGACCCCTTGATTCTGACCCAGTGGTTGCTCAAATACAGTATAGTAAGTTTCCATTTTTATAGATGGTACTATGGTGTAAGATTTAACTTTCCAACCAAATGGATCTGACTTTTATTCTCTGTTTTTCTATAGCGGTTCCTGACGCCCCTGGTATCCCAGAGCCTAGCAATGTAACAGGCAATAGTATTACCATGACATGGGCAAGACCAGATTCAGATGGTGGCAGTGAGATCCAACATTACATCCTTGAAAGGAGAGAAAAGAAAAGCACCAGATGGGTAAAAGTGATCAGCAAACGACCAATCTCTGAAACAAGATTCAAAGTCACTGGTCTGACAGAAGGTAATGAGTACGAATTCCATGTCATGGCTGAAAACGCAGCAGGCGTAGGACCCGCAAGTGGCATCTCAAGACTAATTAAATGCAGAGAGCCTGTGAATCCACCAGGTGCTCCCACAGTAGTAAAAGTGACAGACACATCAAAGACAACTGTCAGCTTAGAATGGTCCAGGCCAGTCTTTGATGGTGGACTGGAAATAATTGGGTACATCATAGAAATGTGCAAAGCTGACCTAGGAGACTGGCACAAGGTGAACACAGAGGCATGTGTGAAAACAAGATACACGGTCACTGATTTACAAGCAGGTGAAGAATACAAATTCCGGGTTAGTGCTATCAACAGTGCTGGAAAGGGAGACAGCTGTGAAGTGACTGGTACTATTAAAGCAGTTGACCGACTAACAGCTCCCGAATTAGACATTGACGCCAGCTTCAAACAGACTCACATTGTTAGAGCGGGTGCCAGTATTCGCCTATTTATTGCCTTCCGGGGGAGACCTACTCCTACAGCAGTGTGGAGCAAGCCAGACTCTAATCTTAGTATTCGGGCTGATATCCACACAACAGACTCCTTCAGCACCCTTACTGTGGAGAACTGCAACAGAAATGATGCAGGGAAATACACCCTTACTGTGGAAAACAACAGCGGTAGTAAGTCAGTTACATTCTCTGTGAAGGTGTTAGACTCTCCAGGACCTCCTGGTCCAATTACCTTCAAAGATGTGACCCGGGGCTCTGCTACACTCATGTGGGATGCACCTCGACTTGATGGTGGTGCCCGAATCCATCACTATGTGGTAGAGAAACGAGAAGCAAGCCGCCGTAGCTGGCAAGTTGTCAGTGAAAAATGTACTCGTCAAATCTTCAAGGTTAGTGACCTCGCAGAAGGTGTTCCATACTATTTCCGGGTTTCTGCAGAAAATGAGTATGGTATTGGGGAGCCATATGAAATGCCAGAACCAGTTGTAGCCACAGAACAGCCTGCTCCACCGAGGAGACTTGATATCGTTGACACTAGCAAATCCTCCGCAGTCTTAGCATGGCTTAAACCTGAACACGATGGAGGCAGCCGGATTACTGAGTACCTCCTTGAAATGAGACAAAAGGGATCTGACTTCTGGGTTGAAGCTGGTCACACCAAACAGCTGACTTTCACAGTAGAACGCCTTGTTGAGAACACTGAATATGAATTCCGTGTGAAGGCTAAAAATGATGCTGGTTACAGTGAACCCAGAGAAGCCTTCTCATCTGTCATCATCAAAGAGCCTCAAATTGAGCCAACTGCTGACCTCACTGGAATTACCAACCAGCTCATCACTTGCAAGGCAGGCAGCCCGTTCACTATTGATGTGCCAATCAGTGGTCGTCCAGCCCCTAAAGTAACATGGAAACTGGAAGAAATGAGACTTAAGGAGACTGATCGAGTGAGTATTGTAACGACAAAAGATAGAACCACCCTCTCTGTAAAGGACAGCATGAGAGGTGACTCTGGAAGATACTTCTTAACCCTGGAAAACACAGCTGGCGTTAAAACATTTACTGTTACTGTTGTGGTCATTGGAAGGCCGGGCCCAGTAACTGGCCCCATCGAGGTCTCATCTGTCTCAGCTGAATCATGTGTCCTATCATGGGCTGAACCTAAAGATGATGGTGGCACCGAAATTACTAATTACATAGTGGAAAAGCGTGAGTCGGGTACAACAGCTTGGCAGCTCATAAATTCCAGTGTCAAGCGCACTCAGATTAAAGTCACTCACCTCACCAAATACAAGGAGTACTCTTTCCGTGTCAGTTCAGAAAACCGATTTGGTGTGAGCAAGCCAGTAGAATCAGCGCCAATTGTTGCTGAGCATCCATTTGGTAAGAAAAATAAAAATCAGACTTCAAAGACTATATTTGCAATGAACTATATAAAATTTTATTTATGTCTTATACCTTTGTTTATATTTAGTCCCACCAAGTGCTCCCACCAGACCCGAGGTCTACCATGTGTCTGCCAATGCAATGTCTATTCGTTGGGAAGAACCCTACCATGATGGTGGCAGTAAAATCATTGGCTACTGGGTTGAGAAGAAAGAACGCAACACTATTCTGTGGGTGAAGGAAAACAAAGTACCATGTTTAGAGTGCAACTACAAGGTATCTGGTTTGGTTGAAGGACTGGAATACCAGTTTAGAACCTATGCACTCAATGCTGCAGGTGTTAGCAAAGCCAGTGAAGCTTCAAGACCTATAATGGCTCAAAATCCAGTTGGTATGTATTAAAATTTAAGAGTATATTTGTTTTTACTATTCTTGGTGTTTGAAGTACTCAGAGTTGTATTTTTTAATCTTATTTTTTGCATCATTTCTAGATCCTCCAGGCAGGCCAGAAGTGACAGATGTCACAAGATCTACAGTATCACTGATTTGGTCTGCTCCAGTGTATGACGGGGGCAGCAAGGTTGTGGGCTACATCATAGAGCGTAAGCCAGTCAGTGAGGTTGGAGATGGTCGCTGGCTGAAGTGCAACTATACCATCGTATCAGACAACTTTTTCACCGTCACTGCTCTAAGTGAGGGAGACACTTATGAATTCCGTGTTTTGGCCAAGAATGCAGCAGGTGTAATCAGCAAAGGATCAGAATCCACGGGCCCTGTCACATGCCGTGATGAATACGGTACAAAAATACCTGTTTTCTTTTTAATTTATTACAATTCTCTTGAAAACTAAGTGTCAGATGTTCATTCACAGTTATTTTGATTATTGACAGCTCCACCCAAAGCCGAACTGGATGCCAGATTACAGGGTGATGTGGTTACCATTAGAGCAGGTTCCGATCTTGTTCTTGATGCTGCAGTTGGTGGCAAGCCTGAACCCAAAATTATCTGGACCAAAGGAGACAAGGAACTCGATCTCTGTGAAAAAGTCTCTTTGCAGTATACTGGCAAACGAGCAACTGCTGTGATCAAGTTCTGTGACAGAAGTGACAGTGGAAAATACACATTAACAGTGAAGAATGCCAGTGGGACCAAGGCCGTGTCTGTTGTGGTCAGAGTGCTTGGTACGTATGTCAACTGTTCTTGCACTTTTATAGCATTTTCTTTTTTCATATAGCATTTTCAATATGAGCAGAAAGAATGACCTTCATCATGGCTTGTTCCTGTGTCCATTTCAGACTCCCCTGGCCCATGTGGAAAACTCACTGTCAGCAGAGTAACAGAGGAGAAGTGTACTTTAGCCTGGAGCCTTCCTCAGGAAGATGGAGGAGCAGCTATATCTCACTATATTGTAGAAAGACGTGAGACTAGCAGGCTCAACTGGGTGATTGTTGAAGGCGAATGCCCAACCCTATCCTATGTAGTAACCAGACTCATCAAGAACAATGAATACACATTCAGAGTGAGGGCAGTAAACAAATATGGCCCTGGTGTGCCTACTGAATCAGAGGCAATTGTTGCCCGAAACTCATTCAGTGAGTATCAGTATTTTTTTCAACAATTTGGTGATTGAAATGTGATGGGATCCAGAAAGAGGGGTAATCATGTAAATATTTTGCTGATCATCTTTATTTTAATGAAACACAAACAGCTATTCCATCACAACCTGGCATACCTGAAGAAGTTGGGGCTGGCAAAGAGCATATCATTATTCAGTGGACAAAACCAGAATCTGATGGTGGTAATGATATCAGCAACTACCTGGTAGACAAACGTGAGAAGAAGAGCCTGCACTGGACACGCGTCAACAGAGATTACGTGGTGTACGACACCAGGCTGAAGGTGACCAGCCTGATGGAAGGCTGTGATTACCAGTTCCGAGTGACTGCAGTGAATGCTGCTGGCAACAGTGAACCCAGTGAAGCTTCCAACTTCATTTCTTGCAGAGAACCATCATGTGAGTTGTATAAATCATGCACTAGCCTCGTGTTCATCAAAAACACATGATGAATAACTTTCTGACATGCCAATTCCAGGAACTTGTGGAATTTCTAAAAAGCCTATGTCTAGAAAAGCATGATTGTTAGTGTGATCTTAAATATAGTCATCACAGAGAATGTTTTAATTATTACTTCTGTTAGCAAGTTAGCAGTTAGCATTGCTAAAAATTTTTGCAGTATTCTTTGTAATTTATGAACAATGAATTATTACACTACCAATATGGAAGACATATGTTATAAATCTTTAGAGGGAAATGATAATAAACACTGACAAGAGGCAAAGTCCCTTACGTAAAGAAGCTCAGCAGAAGCACAAAGTCTCCAATATTATAATGCTACTGGCAAAATAATTGTTATGAGACCCTCAAAACAAGTGAGAAATGTTGTTACAGAGTTTAAGACCAACTTCTTAAAGAAATGAGTCTTTCAAAATGAATAGGGGAAG
>PVKN010012518.1:0-20690 GCA_004027915.1 Capromys pilorides
TACAGAGTAACCCAAAAATCTTAATGCAATTTTGTTTTCATAACTTCTGAAGCATAAATGCTACCAGATAATAGCTCCATTTAAGTTTACTTTTCTTTCTTCTGTATTTATTTTTGTGATTTTCAAATAAATTTTTAAATTTTTTTATTTTTCGTACCAGGAATCAAACTTAGGGTCTTGCACTTGCCAGGCAGGCGCTGTACCACTGAGCTACATCCCTGGCTCTGAAATAACTTTCTTAATTTCGATTATTTATTTCAGTGAACTGTTGTCATCTTCTATCAGAGGGACTAAATAAGAGACAAAGGAGATAGCAAATATGACACGCTGCTAAAAGTGGGTGAATTTGGGCAAAGACTACATGAGAGTTTCCTTTCTTGCAACTTTTCTGTAAGTTTGAAATTATTCTGGAGTAAAAAAAATAGTTTTGGAAAAATATAGCACAGTTGGAAGTGATTAAGACATCTGTGCTTTATGCCTCAGTTTTCCAAGCTCAAGTTCACACTACTCTATAACTCTGACTCCACCTGTCTTAGCTACGTTCTCATTGTTGGGACAAAATATCCAGCACCCACAAGTTAAAGGAAAAGAGATCTTTTCCTGTTCATAGTTTCAGTTCACAGTGGGCTGGTTCCCAAGTCAGGGTGGTGGGGCAGAGGAGAAACAGCTCATGGCATCCAGGCTGGAGACAGGGAGAGAGATCTTCCCTGATCATGCCCCTGCGACCCTCCTCGTCTAACAGGCTTCATTCCCAACCTCATATTTGCCAATAAGCACCACGGTGGACTAACCCACACTAATCAGTGTCACCCCTACCTGGTCCATTCACCTCCCCAAAGCCCTGCCTACGAGTGCATGAGGATTTATGGGGACACCTAGACACAAGCCATAGCGCCACCTTTCACCTAAAATAGGTGGGATGGGTTTGCCTTGACCTTAGGTCATGCTCTTGTTGTGAGGACCAGCAGGACCCCAAGCACTAGGGGCTGGGATTGGGCTCTGTGCCTGTGGCCTTGGAGAGGAGGAAGGAAAGGGCACTCGCCATGCTCGGCCTCAAGGACTCCAGGTATAATCCACCGTGCTAACTCCAGACTTTCTCTCCAGACAGCCGTGTAATAGGCGTGTCAGACGATGAAGGGGATTGCTTTGGAAACTTGTGTAAATAACTCTTGGAGCAGGAGAATGATTGCCAACACCTGCTTTTTGTTTTCTGGTACTTATTAGAGCCACCCTGTGAGGGACCTCCAAGCTTCCTGGATCTTAATCACTTATCTGGGTTCATTCTTGGTTCAGTGTCAGCATTTTGGGGGACCTGGAAAGAGCCGTCAAGGATCAGAGGAGGATCGCTGACTGTTTTGGGGAGCTCAGTGAACCCTAACCATATGATAACAATCTCGAGGCCAAATCTAGTTACTCACTACACTTTCCCTAATGCATTACTTCCTGCTCCCCACTCCTCCTACTTCTATTAATTCTTCTATCCATCCACCCACTCACTTACCCAAAGCACAACAGGACTTTGCCAGATACTTGGAATAAAGTGAGGAAGAGGACTGGTTCGTGCTCTTGGAAAGAGCGAAGGACAGGAAAGTTAGTACAGTAGGGTGAGTGCTAAGCCCAGTGGAAGAGAGCTACCCGACCCTGCCAGCAACAAGTCCAGGAAAATCTTTGGAGCTGAATCTAAAACATGCTGTGTATTGTAGATGGGGCTGTTACAGAGGAATAGCCGACAAAGGCAAGGTTACCCAAGCTCTTGCCTTGAGAGTGTAGTCTCTTGGTCAGCAAAATCAGCATTCTCTAGAAGTTCCTGGAAACCCAGAACTTGAGCCCCACCTCAAAGTTTCTGAGTCAGAAATAAAAGCTAATGTTTATTCAGGGCTTCTGTGGATTCTCAGGCAATTCTTTCATTGAAATGGTAGCCCTGGGCTACCAACCCCAGCATCCCTGGCCTGAAGTCTCAGATTCTGGGAAATGAGGAGTTTTTCCCCTCTAGGGGTCAATGAGCCCAGCTTTCTTTTAGTTATTACTGTCTGCACTCTCTGATGCAGTATTTCCACTCAGGATTTCAGTCCTAAGGAAAATGTATTTATATTGGGATGTTAGATGTTTACAGCAGTGTGGTCTTCAATCATAAGCAAGCAAAGGAGAAACAACCCAAATGTCTATCAGTGGTGAAGGGACAGGATCAGGGCTGGGCATTTCCTAAACACTCTCACAGTCATCAGCTGCCTCTGGGCCCAGACATGGTTTTGTGGAAAGTGTCCCAGCTAGAAGAACATACACCCTGTATCTGTTCAATACTGTCCCTGAGAGGAAGGGGTGGGGAGAGACACCCTTCCAGATCACATCCTAATGACCCACCTCCACCAGACTTCAGGCAACCCCATTCCTGCTCAGCACTTCAGGTTCTGCTATGATCTGTAAAACAGCACTCAATCCTTGCTTCTCCAAAGTTCCTTGCCTCTGTAACATGTCTCTCTACCAAGGACTCTAAGAAGAGCAGTACGGAAAAGGAAACTCAAACAGAGTTGACAGTACTTCCAGAAGGGAGGGAGGGAGGGAGGGATGGAGAGAGAGGGAGAAAGACAGAGAGAGACAGAGAGACAGAGAGAGACAGAGAGACAGAGAGACAGACACAGAGAGAGAGAGAGAGAACATGCATTGAACTCATGTTCTGGGCAGACTCCATGGTGCTAATAAAAGCTAATGTTTATTCAGTGTTTGCTGTTGCCAAATGCCGTTTTAAGTTCTTTTACATGAATTAACACATTTAATCCTCACACTAACACTATAAAGTAGGAATTATTGTTCCCCTGTTTGCCATATTATTTTCCTGTTTTCCAGGCAAGGTTCAGAAAATAATTTGTGCACAGACACTCTGTTGGAAGGAGTAGGGTGCACAGCAGGACACTCACTCCTTACATGGGACTCTGGAACTCACATACTTACCCACCCTCTGGGGTCCTTAGCCTGCGGCCCTGGCATCTGCAGCGCCAGGGAATTTGCTCAAGAAATCCTTTCTCCAATCCAAGGACCAGGCCCAGTCATGGCTCTTTTAGTGAACTCCATCCACCCAGATAATTATGATGCTTGGCAAATTAGGAGAACTATTACTCAAGCCACTTCCTGCTTTTAGCATTCATAACAAGCAGGGATTAGGACTAGGGATAATTAACACCCTTGGATTCTACAAACAACTTAGGGTCAGGAGGATCACATGCTGGAGGATCAATCAACCAGGAAGTGTTAGAGCCAAGCTTTGAACCCAACACCCCATGCCCACAACCAGCCTGTACAAAGGCTCTGCAATCCAGAAATATAAGGCAGGAAGGAAAGCGAGCAAGAAGACATGGACCCTGGTGTGCAAGATTCTAAGGGAGAGTGGCAAGGAGGATACATGTGAGAAAATCAGACAAACTTGAGCTCTTTGGCTGCTGAGCCCCAGGCCACACTGGTGCTTAGCTGTGCCCACTGGGCAGCCTCCTGTGTGCGGGCTGCTGGCTCCTTTGAATCACATGCATCAGGCCTATTTTTAGCTCAGCCCTGATGGGACAGGTTTGCTGGATGCTGCCCAATCACAAGAACAATCACACCCTAGTAGCAAGCGGGCTCCTCCTGGCTCACAGACCATGCAGAGCTGTCTGGACATGCACCCAGCCTCCTCCCAGTTGCCATTCCCACCTGGACCAGCTCTAGGTGGGGAGAAAGAGCTTTCTGGGGAATCCAGGCATGGAACGTTGGATCTCTGGTCATAGAATGCAACTGCTGAAGAGGCCCACAAGCAAGAGATCCAGCAATGCATAATAACATCTCTGGCTACTAGCTAGTCAGTAGGAAGGTGGGATTCACAACCCGGGTTTCCTGAATCCTTCCCCTATTCCCTGGAGGCAAGCTCTGAGTTTTTAGATGTTTATTTGTATTCTGTCTGCTTCTCATAGCAGTGAAAAATCTGCCCCAGCCACGCCTATGCCCACAGTAATAGAAGGCCCTTCCTAGGAGGTGTTTGCAAGTGGAGACAGCAAACCAAAGTCACTTTCTGTGGGAAAAAAACAGTGATCTAGTGAAGCCTACTATTGGGCCCCTGGTCACAACTGCAAGTAGCATCTTTACACTATTGTTTTTATTCATGTGTTAAAGTTTCTCCTTTTTTATGTGGCATTTCATCCTAATGTATGTAAAAAGAAAAGGGAACAGAGATGTGTTGTTATTATTAGTAATTATGAATACATTAGAGATGATAATTATGACTATGTTTGGTGTCAGGCTGTGTGTTTTACACTCAGTGGCTCCTTTAATTGCACAGTAACCTCAGGTAGTAAGTAATGTTGGCCCCATTTTACTAATGGAGAAGTTGAGTTTCTTAGAGATTTGTAAGTCAGTCTCTCAGGGAAACATCCAGGAAGTCTCAGATTCAGGCTGACAACCCCAAAGTATGTAAGCTTGATTATAGGCATTCTGGCTAGAAAAAAGGAGGCTGGTTTAGAAAGCAGGGGGCAAAGAAGTGGACATGGGAGATGGGAGATGTGGCTTAGCTATCCAGCCAGTGAATTAGAATTACATCACAGAAAAAGAACAAGTGAGACACATCTTCTGGAAAAGTAGAGCTGTGAAGCAGAAGCTACAGGGATGCAGGGACCACACAGTGCAGGAAGTGAAAGTTTCTGGCTCACAGAGCAGGTGGCTCCCACCTGGCGGCACCCTGGCTGGAGCCAAGGAGGCTGCTTTACAATGCAAGAAGGCAGGACTGGTCCTTCTAAAGCCAAGGGTTACGGTCTGTGAGCAGTAAAGTGTCTTGAGGGCAGACACTACACTCAGTGTTTCTCTATCCCAGCACTACACAGGTTTGAGCAGCAGGGAGGAGGCATCATTTGCTGAGCATGTTGACCTTCCTGAGATGCAGCTGACTTCCTCAATTGTCTTGGTTGACTAAATTGAGAATCAAAGGCATGAATTTAATAAAGGTGCTTATGACTGTATTATTTCAACTACAGCTGAAGAACCCAAATTTAAATCACCATCCAGTCAGCTAATTTTTTCCCCAATTCATATGTTTTGTTTTATTCTGTTAGTGATTTCTTTTACAGAGGAGAAACTTTTTAAAAAGATGAAATCCCTGTTGTTGGTTCTTTGAAATATTTCCTGATGCAGCTTGGTTTTTATTCATGAGCTCCTTACCTATCCCTATGTCTTCAAGATTTCTACCTACTTTCTCATTCAGTAGATTTAGTGTTTCTGTTTTAATATTTAAATTTTTGATCCATTTTGACTAGTGAATGGTGATAGATATGAGTCTAATTTTAGTCTTCAGCTTGTGTAAAGCCAGTTTTTCCAGCAGCATTTACTAAAGAGACTATTTTTTCCAGTAAATAAGACCCAATCCAGAAATAGACATTTGAGATGAATATACACTTCTCAGAAGAAGAAGTGTAAATGGCAAATAAATATATGAAAAATTGCTCAATATTATTGGTCATTTAAGAAATGCAAATTAAAACAACACTCTCTTCCATCTCACCCAGAAAAAATGACTATCATCAAGAAGTCAACCAATAACAAGTGTTGGAGGGGGTGTGGAGAAAAAGCAAACTTTTCCATTGTTGGTAGGAGTATAGAGTGGTATAATCACTGTGGAAATCAGTGTGAAGATTACTCAGAAAACTAGGATTAGAAGTCTCATTTAATTCAGCTATTCTTCTTGAAGAAGAATTGAAAAACATCATACCACAGCAAGATATGTGCACTCATGTTTATAGAAGCATAATTTGTCATAGCTAAATCTTGGAAACAACCCAGATGCCCATCAACTGAGGAGTGGATAAAAAGTTATATTATTTTTATACAATTGGGTATTACTCAGCTATAAAAATATAAACTTGAGGCTTTTATAAGTAAATGGATGCAACTAGGGACCATACCCATAAGTGAAATAAGTCAGATCCTCATGTGCAAACATCATATTTTCTTGATAGTTTAAGGTAAGAACTTGAAAGAGTAAATAAAATCTAAAATGTACAATAGGTACTGTGAAACAGAAAAAAATCTCTTCAAAGGGAAGAGGCAACTGGGATGAGGACAAGGACAAAAGAACGAAAAAAAGAAAGGAGAAAAGATATCTATCTATCATATATATATATATATATATATATATATATTATATATATATATGATATCATGGATATTTGCACTGCTGATTTCTTCTGGTCTACTGAAAGGAGCAGTTAATACTTACATTTTGTCTTCCTTTTAGTTTTTTACTTTTTAAAAACCAATTTGCATGCTTATATCTGGTAGTCTAAACAACTAACTTGAAGGCAACATTATGCAACATAACTGCTGTTGAATTTCTATCATTTTGCTTAGTGAAATTGTATATTGTTTCTAATGGAGTTTTTTTTGTTTACTATTTTTTATTTTCTTAAAAATAAAAAATAAAGAGAAAAAAATCACTACCCAATGTGACAGAACTGACAAGTGGTGGAGCTGGGATTTGAACCCCAGTCCGTGTGCTCCCAATTTCTTTTCTCTGGCTGGTGGAAGCGACACAGATAGTAAGGAGAAGAAGCAGAGGATATGCTCTTAAGGAACATTATGCTAAGACCCACCATTCTAGTCAACCAGATCTAAATTTACAGGTCATCTTATAATCTAACAGAATACTAAGCTTATCTCCTCACCACGTTGCAAATTAGGTGAGGGACTCCCAATATCCTACAGACATGATTTGTTTGACCTTATACTGTTGGCTGATACACAGCTATGCAGATTTTATTTAATTGCAAAAATTAGCAATCGTGAAATTTCACTTAAAAACCCAGAATATAACAGTTAAGCATCCCTGACTTTCTGTCACACAGGACTTCTTGATAGTCACTCAGCAGCCTGATTGTATTCTTGTCTCTTCCAACAGCCTTTTGCGTTGTCCTACTTTACACATTATGTGCACATGACAGTCCACCAAGAACAGGACAATAGAACACATACCTCCTAAAACTCTTCTGATTCAGTGAATCTGTCTGAAGGGCAAGGTTTTAGTCATCTTTCCAGGCTGCCTCACTCTTCTGACAACTTGCCCTGCTACAGTGTGAGACATGGAGAGTGCACAGTGCTGTGGCTATGGTCTACCCAGTGCAAAGTGCTGTTGGATGGCCAACTCATGTCTCCTGCACCCTCCCATAAAAGCATCTCCAGTTTGACCAGATGGATGGATTGATGAGGACATCCATGCATCTCTCCTAATCCTCCTGGTGATAAGACCACTGTGTCTTACAACATTTGTGTGTCCCAGGCCTCACTGAGCACTTGAGATGCTTCTTGCCCAAGATTACCTCACTCTTTAGCCACAAAGGCCCATTTGCTCTGTCCCTGGAAGTTACAAGAAGTTTCTTGTCTACTACGCAGTCAAAATCATTTTGTCCGAGTATCAGCAAACACAGTGCCGTTCAAGGCTAGTTGACTTTGAATACCAGGTGATCTTATTCTTTCTCCATGAAGACTTCATTAGGTCAGCATTGACATACCATTTGACAGAGGGAACTGGGGCCAAGCAAGAGCAACATCTTAGCCAGTGACAAGCTAAATAGTACAGGAAGTATGAAAACTCTGGTCTGTAGCACAGAAACAAGAACATCAGGAAGGGAAGGAGATAGAATGGGAGAAGTCCTGTGTGACAGAAAGTCAGGGATGCTTAGTGGAGCAGGAAAACTGACCAGACCCTGGAGAAGTGGGGCGGCTGGCGCAGAGGCAAGCACTGCCTTAATAGGGAATTCATGATTCATGATTAACTGAGCAGCCAACAAGGAAGCTGGGGAGCTCCTAGTTATGAAAATTGTTATCATTTGATTAATTTTTAACCCTTCATGTTGAGAATCCCATTAGTCATGGTGTGTGTGTGCATTAGCCAAGCTGGCAGGGGTGGGTTGATTAGGAATGAAGGCAAGATGATTTAATATTCTATATTTATAATGTCTACATACGAGGAAAAAAATCTGCTTTATTCAATTGCCTATACTCAGGAATTAGCTGGAGGCAAACACACACAGGATCCCACATCTCACCTGCCCCAGCAAGCCTAGTGTTGTCTCAGTTCCTCTCTTCTTCACCCCTGTGAGCTCAGGGAAGTGTGTAGCCAGGCTATGTTCACTCCTAGTTTGAAAGTCATGCTGCTGTGCGAATTCAGACAGGTAGTCTGCTCCCAGCTCCCCTCACAGAGATGGCATGAGGACAAAGGTGCTGGGTGAGGGCTAGTGAAGTGCTTATACCTCAGCACTTCTGAAGGGGCGAGAAGAGTGTGAGACATGGTCACTTAGAGATCAAGTCACAGTTCCTGGTCTGCTAGAGCTCAAAGGCTCTCTCAACTGTGTATGGAATCTGAACTACAGGCCCCCACCTGTGAGCCAGTCTCAGGTGGTCCACTATTTGATGGGCTCACTCTCCTACATGATTCATGCACTCTGAGGTTGCAGAACCCCTTCCCAGCAGTTGGCAGTGGCCACAGTTTTGTGGATATTGTCTGCCTCTCCCTTCATTGGTCAGCTATTTGTTGGGAGTATTTCTGTGGTAGGCACTGTGGAAAAAGCTTGCTGAACTTTTGCTATTCTTTGTTTTGATACATATTTGCATGACATAATAATTACATTTGTTTTGCAGAGTTGGTGCATGTTCGTGTTACATCTTTGTCATCTGTACCCTTCTTTCCCCATCATGATCCCTTCTTCCCCAGATCCTCTGGTCACCTTCAGTCTTTCTCCATATTTCCTACCATCTCCCTTTTATTCCTTCTTTAAATTATTGATATTTCAGATTTTTCAAATGAGAAACCATATGATATTTCATTAACATTACGTCTCCAGAGCCATCTATTTTCCTGTAAATGATCCAAATTTGTTCTTCTCTACCTCTGGGTAGTATTCACTGTGTATAAACACCACGTTTCTTGATTCCTTCATCTGGCTGAAGGACACATAAGCTGCTTCCATAGTTCAGCTGTTATGAATACAGGTATGCATATGTCTCTGCAATATGATAACTTTAGCTCTTTCAGGAAGATACCCAGAAATACAACTAGGTCAAGTGTATCTTGTATTTTAGTGTGTTGAGGAATCACTATTGTGTTTTGTGTTCTTAATGATAACCATTCTTACTGAGTAAATTGTAATATCAGTATTATTTTGCTTTTCATAGAAATTAACCTAGTGAAGGAAGTCAAAGACCTCTAAGACAAAACCTATAACACTCTAAAAAAAAAATCAAAGAGAACATAAGAATTTTGTTTTATTTTTTTTTCTTTTTAAATTTTATTCATTTGATACAGGATCTCTCTCACTATGTAGCTTGGACTTGTAGTGATCCTCCTGTTTTAGCCTCCCTGGTGCTGGGATTACAGGCATACACCACCATGTCTGGTCTAAGAGGCTGGCTTGGCACACCAGGGGTGGGTCTGGCACAGCATGCAGTATGGTGAATCAAATCCGGGTCCTTGTGCTTGCCTAAGAAGGTGTTTAGACTGCTGAGCTATCTCTGCAGCCCCTGTTTTACCTTTTTTTTCTATAAAACAAGAAAAAGAAAATGGAACGACATCCTCTGTTCTTAGACAGGAAAGACCAATATTGTCAACATGGTCATATTACCAAAAATGATTCATAAATCTAATGCAACCTCAATCAAAATACCAATGACATTGTTTCCAGAACTATAAAAATATGATCCTAAAATTTATATGGAACCAGAAGAGATCTAGAATAACAAGAGCAATCTCCAGTAACAAAAGCAAAGCACATCACAATCCCAGATTTCAAGTCATACTGCAAAGCTGTAATAATAGAAATAGCATTACACTGTCACACAAAATAGATGTGTAGACCAGTGGAATAGGATAAAGGGTACAGAAACAACCCCGTGTTTCTTCAGATATCTAATTTCTTACAAAAGGAATAAAAACATGTACTGGTGAAAAGATGGCCTGTTTAATAAATGATGCTGGGAAAACTGTTTATCCACATGCAGAGAAATGAACCTATACCTTTCTCTCTCATCCTACACCACGGCCAAGCCAAAGAGGATCAAAAATCTAAATATAGAAATAGAAACACAGAGTCCACTAGAAAGTAAAATAGGTAAAACTCTTAATGATATATGTTGTGGTTTGTATCTAGTTGTCCCCCAAAAGACTCATGTAATTCATGGGGCTGTCAAGCACGCAGCTCGAAGGGTGGGGCTGTCAAGCAAGAGGCTCGAGGGGCGGGGCTATCAAGCGTGAGGATTGGGGCTTGAGGCCGTGTGGCCAAGAGAGGCGCGAACCATTATATGGACAGCACACACTGTCAGAAGCCTCCCTCCCCCACCCCACCGTAGGTGGCATTTCACACGGAGATATGGAGCAGATCATCCTGGACATGGCAGTGCCCCAGCCCCTCCTCCAGTTCCTATAAAGTGGGGGCAGCATCTTGAAACCTCCAGGAACTGTGAGCTAAATAAACCTGTCTTCCCTTAAGCTTGTGTGGTGGGTATTTGTCCCAGCAACGACAGAATAGTAACTAAAGCAGAATTTGGTACCAAGACAGTAGTGCTATTGCTGTGGCTATACCTGATCATGTGGATAACAAGCTTTTGGGAATGGCTTATGGGAAGAGATAGCAAAGATTTGGCGATGTCGCCTATAAGTAAAGTGCTGGAACAGTTTTGGCACTTCTGAAGGGGAGGTTCTGGTCAGAGCTCAGACTAGAAGACTGATAGAAAGCCAACCTGTAAAGACCAGACTGGGGAGGTTTCTGCTGGGAAGAAGGACTGCACTGGCTGTTGGACTCCAGATCATCTGTGTTTTGGCTTGGCCCAAACTTTGGCAGAATTTTGCCCGTGTCCAGAGACTTTGCCTGAGACTGAGATTAAACATGGAGGACTAACGAATATTTCAAAGGAAATTTCAAAGCAGTCGAATATTGGGGCAGTGGTATGGTTATTGCTGAGAGCTCTTAGTCAGATTTATGGTTAGAATGAGGAGCAAAGAGCCCAGCAGAATGATTTGAAATGTTGTGAGTTTGGCCAGAAAGAAAGCACCAGAGAGGCTGTGGACTGCAAAGATGGAGCCAAGATCTCCATTGCCCAGGAGGAACAGGAGAACAGAAGAGACGTCCTGAGGGCATCACAGGAGGTGGCAGTTTTTTGCCCTCCGCAGCCTCAAAATAGGCCTTTGCTTTGAAGAGAAAGCTGCAGAGCCCCATATCCCAGAATGGAAGCAGCGGCCACACCAGGTTCCAGAATGGAGGCGACGGCCACAGCAAACTACAGAATGGCACCAGCATAGAGAGTTTGTCCAGAAATCCAGATACTCGACTCCTACAGCTAAGAGAGAAGGAAGCCTGGCTACTGCTCCAGCTGGCACTAGACCTTGGCATCATCCACGTGGCACTGGTTTTAGGTGCATGCAGAATGCAGGAATTCTGAGGGTAAGAAGGCTTCCACCTTGATTTCAGAAGAAGGCTTGGGAGGTCAGGCAGTGTGCCCTGGGGTGAGTGAGAAGCCTACTCCATAGAAACCTCAGAAGTTTGGAAAAGCCAGGAACGTGGATCATCAAAGGAAAACTGCACAGAGGGAGCATAGCCGGCCTAAGAGAGAAGCTATGAGAGCTACCACCAAGAGTGCCATAGGGGTGGAGCCACATGGAGCTCACAATTTGCCACAGATTGTTTCAGATGGAACTATAGGACTTAATGTTTGCCCTGATGGATTTTGGACTTGTTTTGGCCCCAGTGGTTTGAGTTCTCCTGTGTATACCTTTTGGAAGGGCAATGTTTATCTTCTGCCTTTGAATATTCTATGTATGTAATTTTTCATTTGTGTAGGTGCTCACAGTTGAGAGTTTGCCTTGGATCTTGGAGGAAACTTGGGACTTGGACTTTTCGGCAATACTGAAAGTGTTGGGACCTTGGCAACTCTTAGAGATGAGCTAAACTGCCTTCTGCAGAAAGGGATGTATATGAGTCTTTGGGGTCCAGGGGCAGAATGTTGTGGTTTGTATGTAGTTGCCCCCCCAAAGCCTCATGTAATTCATGGGACTGTCAAGTGTGTGGCTAGAGGGGTGGGATTGCGCAGCGCGAGGCTGGAGGGGCACAGCTATCAAGTGCAAGGCTCGAGGGGCCGGACTTGAGCAGGTGTGGTCAAGAAAGGCGCGGGGGCCGGCGAGATGGTTCAGTGGTCTAAAGCGCCTGCTTAGGAGGGCTCAGGCAACTGCGGGGACTGCAGTTCGATCACCGGCACCACATGCTGCGCCAGCGCCACCACCAGGGCAGGCTGAGCCAGCCACAAAATGAATAAATAAAGAAACAAACAAACACAACAAGCAAATAAATAAATAAATAAATAAATAAATAAATAAATAAAATTATAAAAAAAAAAAAAAAAAGAAAGGCGCGAACCGTTATAGGGACAGCATGCGCTGTCAGAAGTCCCACACACACACATACAGGTGGCAGTTCCATGCCTAGGTATGGAGCGGATCCTCCTGGACATGGCAGCACCCCAGCCTCTCCTCCAGTCCCTATAAAGCGGGGGCAGCGTCTTGAAACCTCCAGGAACTGTGAGCTAAATAAACCTTTCCTCCCCTAAGATTGTGTGGTGGGTATTTGTCCTGGCAACGACGGAATAGTAACTAAAACAAAGTAGATATAGGCAAGAACTTTTCTAAATAGAACTTCAATTGCATAACCATCAATAAATGGGATCTTATCAAGTTAAAAATCCTTCTTCACAACCAAGTAAACAGCCAAGAAAATGGAGAAACAATCTACAGAATAGGAAAAAATTACTAAGCACTCCTCAGAGAGCTACTATACAGAATATATAAAGAACTAAAAAAATAGACTCTCCCTCAGAAAAGATCCAATCAAAAAGTGGGCAACAGAAATTAACAGATACTTCTCCAAAGAAGGAGAAATGGTAAATAAATACATAAAAATGTTCAGTTTTATATGGTTTGATTCATTTACTTCTCTCAATATTTGCAATTTACTTTTCCATTGAGAGCTAAGGAAAGTATGTTGGGTACACTAAGCATCACCATAAAAGCACATAAAATGTGCCCTGGGAATCCCAAGGAAAAAGCACTCCAGTTAAGAAAGGGAGAGCAAGGAAGACTCTAAAATTACCCGGATTGAAAGTCATCTCACATGGCAGTGTAGTTTTGGATGTTTTCCAAAACTTTGTGAGTCACTGCCTCACAAAGAAGCCAGTTGCGTATGAGATCAAAATGTCAGTGAGCCACTCCATGGACAGACTCTATGTCAATAAGCACTTTAAATGACAGATATATATCTTGGAAAAAATCTGCAGCTCAACAAAGATACTCATGTGCACTGGGAAGGAAGTATTGGGTTGGTTTTTTTTTTTTTTTCCTTTTTGATTAGGAAGGAATATGAACCATTTAAAAATGTGTTGTTAAGTTATTTGAATCTGTGAAATTCATTTTCTGCAAAGAAAACTAAGTGTGGCTGTTGTTACAGATCTATGAATGTGCCATCTGTCAGTGGGCAAAAATTACAAGAGATGAAAGAATATTCTACTTCAACCAAGTTGTGGTGAAATGGACATTCTCAGAAACTGCTGTCATTGGTGGGAGTGTAAATTGCTACTCTTTCTGAGGATGATTTAGCATTGTTGATGGACTTTACAATCACCATTGTGGGAAGCTCTATTAATGAAGAGCCAAAGACTGGAATATAGATTTATAAGTCAAAATGCTGGTCCTCACAGTGTTATTTATAAGGCCATTATATCAGAAGCCATTTAAATACCCTGCAACACAGGTTGCTTAGATAAACTATGTCAAACTTCACGATAGAGCTGAAATAAAATGTGAGCTCTATCATAGCAGGTGTCTTTTCTCACTTGTTTATCACCACAACCCTAGCACTTGGTTTACAGCTAACGTTTGGCAAAATTTGTTGAGTGGGTGTAATATCATCATCGGACATGAGTGCTTCCAGTTGGACCTCTTGGCCTTCAATCTACAATTATAACAACTGTGCCTCAGTATACAAATTGCAAAAGGAAGGTAAATGTAGAATTTTTCATAGGACTGTGTATACATTATAGACCACTAACAGATAAGACAGACTGAATATATAAGCACTAAACACATGGGGGTTTTTTGTTTGTTTGTTTGTTTGTTTTTAATTTGGGGAGGAGTCTACAAGGTGCTCAGTGTCTCACTACTAGGTCAGACTCGTGATCCACCTGTTTACAGCCTTCCAAGAGCTGGGATTATAGGTTCATATGCCACCATACCAAGTCTCAATTGATATCTCAGCATGCCCCAGGGGCGGGGCCAGCACAAGAGGCCCAGAGATCAAACTCCAGGCTCCTGTGCCTGCTTGCAGGCACTTTAATCCACTGAGCTATTTGGCCAGCTCTAAATACATGTTTTTGTTTTTATTTTGTTTTGTTTTGTTTGGAACTGGGGATTGAACTCAGGGACTTGCGCTTGCCAGGTAAGTGCCTATTCTACTGAGCTACCTCCCCAGACCCCTAAATACGTGTTAGCAGCTATAATTCATAGGAATGCTTAGAGAACAGGTTCATAGTAAGACATAGCACATCAACTATGCTCAAAGAGATTCACAGTATTCAATAAAATAATAAAATATATATTGTTTAGACTTAAAATACTGAAGGAAAACTTTCTGAATGTTCTGGCTTTGCAAACAACATGATTTCCATGAATGTCAGAAAGCTTTGTGGTGAAAGACTGAGTTTAAAGCATTTGTGCTTGGTCTCCACATTCACAATCCACGAAGAAATTAAAGGAATTCAACTAATTCTAGCGGAAAAAAGAATTGTGCTTCTGGAACCAATTATTGGAATGGAAAACAGCAGGTCTTTGAAAACTTTTACATCAAGCCACATGGTTAGTGTTGATTCTTGATCTTTGCTTGCTGATAAGAGGCCTCAAGAGTGAATTTTAGTCCTTGGCATGTTTCTAACATTTGTAGAGAACATCTGTGAGTCTCAGGGATGCTTTGCCATTTTCTACTTCAAGGTTTTCCTTTAAGCAATCCTGTGGTTCCACATAGGTCTTAACCTAGGGTCACTTTTCCAGAATGTCACCTAACAATTGTCACTTAGACCTTGCCAATCTAAAGATTCCAAATGGCAAGTCATACTTTCAGAGCTGAATGTGAAACTTCTCTGTGTCATGCACAGCCTACAGTGATCTGCTGATAAGAGCAGTGAAGATTGTTAGGGGTAACTCTGCTTCAGACAGGCATCGAGTTATAAGCTATGTTTCCTCAGCCACCAAAGGGCCTGGGAACCCATTGGCAGGTCAGCAGTCTGTGACTCTGTACCCACAATACTGTGAGGCTGGTGCCTAAAACTCCTGTGCTCTGAAGGTGGGCTTTTAGAGTAGGGGACTGAGAGTAGAGCCAGTCTTGTACATGAAATTCAAATATCAACTATTGAAATTGAAGAGGAAAGGCCATGAGTTTAAAGGACTCTAGTTATAGTACACATTTGGAGGGTTGTCTAACCACAATTTTTTTTTACTGTTTTAAAATGCTTAAGAATTCAAGACAGGGATATTTGGAGAGAAGACATGATAGATGAAATGCAGACCCCCAGATCCCAGGCCAACAACTTCGTTCATATTCAATGAATCTGGTGCAGGTATGGTTGATTGCATTTTTTAATGAGTCCCTGGTGAAAACACTAATCTAGGAAGATGGTCCTTTAGTAAATAAATGCTCTTTTGCTTGAGAAATTACTTTAATTGGCTTTCAGAGGCCATGCAAAGGTAGATGACATCAGCTTAATGAAAGAGGGAGAAAACAATGAAATTTTTGTATTTTTTTAAAATTTTACAATATAATAGGACTTGCTGATTTTCCCATGGTAAGTCCTTGTCAGAATCTCGAGTCCTTGAGTTAAAAAACTTAAGTCCGGCTATATGCAAACAGGGTATGGCACAGTGAAGAGACAGTGAGTCACTGTCTTCAGGGGCAGATAATGAATACCACTGACATTCTGTATGACATTTCATTTTTATTGTGTCCTCTCTTAAGATGTGACTTCCCTTCTTCATTACCAATTCTTTAGTAAAATGCTCTTTAGACAAAAACATTGTTGGCTGAATTTTGAGGAAGGAAAGAGAAATTTGTATACTGGACTATTCATTAAGACACGTTAGGCACATTGGACCTGCCTTGATGCACAGGGTGAGACACTTGGAAGTGGGTGAGGTAGAGTGGCAATGTTCACAGGGTTGTCTTTAGAAACTTGAGTGACAACCACTTGGCAACTCCCAGGAAGTCTTGGGATATCATTTATATACAATAAAATATTCCTGTTTATGTGTACAATTTCATCAATTTTGGTAGCTGTGTATACCTATATAATCACAATCGGTAAAGATATCTACCTTCATTACCCCAAAAGTTTCCTTTGTCCATTCAATGCAACTATCTGAAATACCTTACTCACAATCAACTTTTGCTACTGTAAGCTAGATCTCTCTTTTAGAGTTTCAAATAAATAGAATTATATGTTACATATAACTTCAATAATTTTCTTTTAGAATCCTCAGGTGGCTGCAATTTTAGTACATTAATTGGTTGGTCAGTGAGACTGCTAATTCTGATATGTCAGCTTCAGTGCGTTAGGAAGCCCTTAGCACATTAGTAGAGCATGCTCCTGGATACATGCGGAAGGGCTATGGAACTGTGGCTTTGGGTGCTGTAGAGAGACATTAGTTCACTCCTCCCTGGAGCTCTCCCCTCCTCCACTCTGACCATTAGGATCTAAGGAACTTTGTTCCTCCACACCCTTCTGCTGTGATTTTCTGCCTAGGAGTCGGTTGACTATGGACTGAATTCCCCAAACTATGAGCTGAAGTAGGCCTTTTCTCCTATGAATTGTGAGTGTTATGTATTGTGTTCATCAACAGGAAAGCTAACCAATAAACAAAACTGGTACTAAGAGTGAGGTTATCACTGCCTATGTAATTTAGAAGACTTTGGAACTGGCTTACAGGAGAATTTTGGAAAGGTTTGGAGATGTGGACTAGAGAAACCACAGAATGTTGTAAGCAGAGTTTCATGGGTGATTCTGGTTGGAGCTCAAAATACCAGTATCCAGATAGGAATGAAGAGAGTAAAACCCGAGAGATTTCAGTTGACGAGGACCTCACTGGCTAGACTAGAGGGCATGTGTGTTACACTCTTGCAGAAAACCTGTACAGTTTGCTTTTCTCCTGAGACTTTGAAAGAGTCTAGGATTAACCATCTATCAATTATTTAAATATGGCCAGTCCTGAACCCATCCGCCATCTGGTCTGACCCACGCGCCTACCCGGACCCCCAGCCTGCCTCCACCCCTCGGCTATTCCTGCACACCTGCCCGGTGAGGATCCCCTGCCTGCCTCCATCTCTCGGTTCTTCCCGCCTGAGCTCCAGTCCTGAGCCCATCCACCATCGTGTCTGGCCTGCTGCGCCTGCCTGGTAAGGACCCTGGGCCTGCATCCATTCTCAGACTCCTCAACTCCAGAGCTCCAACTCCACCCACAGTCCAGACCCACAGAGCCTCACAGCAGCCAGTGGCCTGAGCTGCAACTAGCAGCCAGGCACCGCTGGAGGGGAACAAGCTTGGTGGATCCAGAACAAACTCCCATAGGCACTAACAGCATAATTTCACCAAAGTACAGAGATCACTGCCATACAAAATGATAATGACAAGGAGTAAGATGCAGTCACAGGGCCCAAGCCCACCCAAATCAAATACAGTAGATGATACCATGGAAGAAAATGGGAATCATGCAGCCAAAAACTCTGAATCTGAGGTAGACAGACAACCACAGAAACATATAGAGCAACTCAGATCAGAGATAACATCTGATATTTAAAAAAATGCATGAATTAATAGAATCTGAAGTGGAAAAACAATTGCAGAAGTGTATAGAGCAAAACAGAACAGAAATAACCCCTGAAGAAAAAAAAAAAGACATGTCTAAATTAATAGCATCTAAAGTAGGGGAACAAATGCAGAAAGGTAAAGAGGAGAGCAGAGCAGAAATAATCTCTGAACTAAAGAGAGAAAGGATAACTTTCTTAAGGAAAGTTTTAAGAAATATTAAAGAAGACATTGATAAAAAGTTAGAGGAGAATAGAAAAATGATGAATTCCATGACTGAGCAATATAAGAAATAAATAGATTGCATGAAACAGTGTCAAAGAGATATACAAGAAAATAAAGTCTCAATCACAAGCTGGCAAAACCATATGAATTAAAGTAAAGATAGAATTTCAGATCTTGAAGACACACTCACAGCTAGTGAAAAGGTAAGAAAGATTGCTTAAAATCAACCAGGATGCAGGAAAAAATAATTCAACACCTGCAAGATGGTGCAAGAATGAACAACGTGAGATTAATAGAATCAATGAGAAAGAAGGAGTCAATACAAATGATATAAAAAGAATATGGGCAGAAGTAATAGCAAAAAACTTCCCAAAGACGAGAAAACAATTGGATATTCAGGTAACTGCAGCATACAGAACGCCAAATAACATCAACCCATCTAAAAACATATGAAGGCATGTAATAATCAAGATCCCAGAAATCCAGCAGAAGAATAACATACTAAAAGCTGCTAGAGAAAAGAAACAGATCACATTTAAAGGAAAACCCATCAGAATAGTGGCAGATTTCTCTTCACAAACCATGAAATCAAGAAGAGCATGGAGCAGAATGCTTCAAGTCCTCCATGAAAACAAATTTCAGCCCAGACTGCTATACCCGGCAAAACTCTCTTTCAAGTATGAGGGAGAAGTAAAATACTTCCACAACAACGAACAACTAAAGAATTTCATGACGTCAAAGCCAACACTACACAGTATACTAACAAATATTTTAGAGAGGGACCAAAATGACCTGAACTCAACAAATGAGAACAGAAAGATCCCAAGAAATAGGGCAACCAATTAAACCTAGGAAAAAAAGTGGTAAACAGTAGTAAATAAAAATCATGTAAATAATAAGACAATACATTTCAATACATCCCATAAATTAAAAGAAATAGACTGGTAGAATGGATAAGGAAACAAAACCCAACAATATGCTGTACAAGAAACACACTTAACTCATAAAGAAACTCATAGGCTAAAAGTGAAAGGATGGAAAACAATACTACATGCTCCAGCACCTCAAAAAAAAAGCAGGGGTAGCAATCCTGTTTGCAGACAGTCTAAACTTCAAACCAAGATTGATCAAATGTAATAAACTACATACTGGTCAAGGGAAAAATTCAGGATGAAGAGGTAACACTCATAAATATGTATGCACCCAACACAGGAGCAGCAAGTTATATAAGACAAACCTTAATGGACATGAAAAATCTAATATGCAATACCACAATCTTAACAGGAGACCTTAACACCCCCTATCTGAAAAGGATAGGTCAAGCAGACAAAAAATTAGAAAAGAAGTAGCAGAACTGAAACAGAACTTGGAACAACCGGACTTAGTGGACATACACAAAGTGTTCCAAATAACTACTTCAGAATACACATACTTTTCACCTGCACATGGGACATTTTCTAAAATAGACCACATATTAGTCCACAAATCATGCTTAAGTATATGCAAGAAAACGGAAATTCTCCCATGCATATTATCTGACCACAGTGCAATGGAATTAGAAATAAATGGCCAAAGAAACCATAAGAACTCCACAAATACATGGAAATTAAACAACACTCTTCTTAGCGACCAGTTGGTTACAGATGAAATTAAACAAGAAATTAAACAATATCTACAATTTAATGAAAATTCAAACACAATCTACTGGAATTTATGGTATGCAATGAAAACAGTTCTTAGCTCTGAACTCACACATTAAGAAAACAGAACAGGAACAAATAAATACTCTCATGCAGCACCAAAACCAACTAGAAATGGAAGAGCAAACGAAATCCAAAGCCCAAAAATGGGAGGAAATTATAAAGATAAGAGCCGAGATTAATTCAATTGAGAAGAAGAAAACAATACAAAGAATTAATGAATCAAAAAGCTGCTCCTTTGAAAGATTAAACAAAATTGATAAGCCCCTAGCTAGCCTCATCAAAAAGAGGAAAGAAAGGACTCAAATTCAAGCAATAAGAAATGAAAAGGGTGAAATTCCTACAGATCCAGCAGAGATTCAGAGGATCATTTATAGCTACTTTGAGAATCTTTACTCTCATAGAATTGAAGACACAAGAAATGGACAGGAACTTCTCGCCCGCGGCAGACGCCGGGTTCCCCCCGCACCACCACGCCTGCCTGGAACTTCTTCTCGCCCGCGGAGGACGCCGGGTTCCCCCCGCACCGCCGCGCCTGGAACTCATCCACAGCTGACACTGGTCCGGGGCGCTCTTTGCGCCTGTCCCATGCCACGCCTGTAGCCCACCCCCTATTTGGTTTGACCAGCACACCTACCAGGTAAGGATCTCTGAAACTTTCTTTAATCTCCCTACACAAGCCCACCTGAACTATAGTCCGGAACCTATCCACCAAACCCTCTGGCCTCGTGCCAGCCCAGTAAGGACCCTCAGCCTGCGTCCATCCTTGGTCTCAACTCCAAAACTCTGACTCCACCCATAGTTCAGACCCACAAGGCCTCACAGCAGCCAGTGGACTGAGCGGTAACTCTCAGCCAGGCACCACTGGAGGGG
>PVKN010012519.1:0-20683 GCA_004027915.1 Capromys pilorides
AAGATGGTCAGTTGACCCAAAGCCACCATGCTTTTAATTTCTTGCTGACCAATCAGATCCTCTCTGCAAGACTTTGAATAAAGTGATACATACATTGCAGTAAAGCCTATAGCAAGCTTTTCAACTCTGACAACTCTGACATTCACTAGGTCTGTTGGGGGCAGACATGAATCAGATCTAGAGATAGCAAAATTATGGAGGGTAGAGGATCCATAGAAAAACAAAGAATGCTATGCAAGGGGTGGGGCCAGAGAGGAAACAAGGGCCCACTTTGCTCTGTGCTTCCTGTGAGCAACGCTGCCTGAGCAGCTCTCTGTACGTAGTACCACTCTTGATAAGAACTGGGTGGAGTGATGTTTTTCTTTACAGTCAAACATCTCAGATTCCAGAAGAAGTGAAAGCAAATTAGTAGATTCACTTTGTCTAATCTATGTCTGGCTTTGCCCATGATGATCTGTGTTCTCAAACTCCTACCTATGTGCATGTCTTTCAGGCACTTCAAACACAATGTTCAGAAAAGCAATTCTACCCCTGCCACATATCTGCTAATGTTCCTAGGCTGTGACTGTCAGCAAGCCCCTTCTAGGTGATTTTTCAATCAGAGCTCCAATGCTATCTCCTCTTCTTGGCCTCTTTGTCTCTAACCTGTTATGAGTTCTCTTCGTACTGTCCCAATCTATCCCCTTCTCAGTCTGCCTCCACCCTCCCTTAGCCCATCACCATCGTTACTCCTCTGATGAGTGCAACAGCCTCTCGTCAGTGTCCCTGCCTCAGCCTGGCTTCTCTCTGATGGCTCTCCAATACTCAAGTCTAATTAGTACAGAAGTCACAGAGAGAGAAAGACTGAGAGGGGCGAGGGGGAGGAACAGAGACCAATGCAGAGACAGAGAGAGCTTTTAAAACCTTCTAGCGACCTTCCTTTACCTTTTAGGGTAAAAGCAGAACTCTTGTGCATGGTCTACAGGGCCCTCTCAGCATCCTGCCCACACCCTGTCCAGGCCAAATCTCTTTCAGTTCCTCAAAAGTGTCATGTTTCTGTGCTGCAAGGACTTCTGTGTACCCTGTACCTCTCACAATGAACCTCTTCCTCTACATGACAGATTCCTACTCCTTTCCCTCAGCTTAATTTTTGTCCTCCACAGGCCTCATCTGATTCTGTAAGGTGAAGGGGCTCAGGAGATAGCTCAGGGGTCTAAGCACCTGCCTGAAAAGCACAAGAACCCAGATGCAATCCTGGCACTGCATGCCACACTGGCCCTGCACTGAGTCAGCCACCAAAACCAGGCATGGTGAGGCATGCCCATAATCCCAGCACTGGAGAGGCTGAGACAGGAGGGTCACTACAAGTCCAAGCTGCGTGGCGAGACTTGTACCAAAGAAAGAGAGAGAGAGAGAGAGAGAGAGAGAGAGAGAGAGAGAGAAAGAAAAAAAAAAGAAAGAAAGAAAGAAAGAAAGAAAGAAAGAAAGAAAGAAAAGTACTTGTAAGATGTGGTCCTGTGACCTTCTGTACATGACCATGTCCTCTGCAGACGTCTGGTATTTTACTTTCCATATTCAGTCTCTAAACATCGCTCAGTTATTTCCCCAACACTGCATACATAGTGGATGCTTATAAAGCACTGGAATAATAAATGTCTCCACGCATCAAAGAATTATTCTTGTGCTTCTGACAACACAAGAATGTTTCAGTGAGTCAGTTCTCCTCATTTTCACTGCAGTTTACACTCCACAAAAGTCTGGAACAAGTCTGAGGGAAAGATATGTGGTGAGTCCGGGGAATGACATCAATGCCAACCCTGATGAGAAGCATATCCTCCTATTTCTACTGAGTCTTATCCTGAGGGTCAGTCCTTGCCAACACGCTGTGGGCCCTCCTGAAAGTCCCTCTGATAGGTCCTGCCACAAGTTTCTCCTCTTATATGCTCCCGTGGAGGCTCTAAATCAAAATACCTCTGCTATGCACTTGTAGGAGCATGGCATGGAGAGGGGGAAAGTGTGTTCCCAAGCAGAGAAGCTTAGATCCGAATGTTCATGCTCTCCAGGGCCACAGTTGTTCCGAAACTTGGGGTGCATGAAAATCTCAGAAACAAAAAATAGTTGTAAGAGGGAAACCACAAACCAAGGCACTTTAGACACAGTCTCAGTAAATGAGGACAAAGACTAAGAAGCTCATCTGAGAGAAGATGGAGCATGGCTTTTAGAGATTTGGGTTTTGATGATACAGGAAGTCACAGTGGAAGCCACAGTCATGTGACATCAGGGGTAGAGAGCTCAGGGATGGAGCTACGGAGGTGACCCACCTCCCACTGATAGCTGCAGGATGGCTCGGGATAAGCCAACCAGAGAGTCTGCAGGAGCCCACTTACTTACCTCAAGAAGAGAGAAGATGGAGAGGCAGCAGGCAGCAGAGACAGAGGCCTTCAAATGTGTGTAGAGAAGGAGAGGGACAAGGAAAAGTGAAGAAGCTTAGGAAGGAGGCTGGAAGCCCAAGGGAGGACAGTGTCCAAGGAGAAGGTGGTCTGCACAGCCCAGGGCATATTGCAGTTGTCTAATTCTTTCAGACAAGCAATCCAAGGAGATATGAGACCCAGTCATTCTCATTTCACAACAGAGCTGACTGTGGATCTGAAAAATCAGACAAGACAATTTATCAAGATCTTAAAGGCAGTCGATGGCAAAGTCAGGATTTAATCCTCCGTCACAGCGTCCAGAGCTGCCCCTATCTGACATTCCAAGCAAGGGGTGTGTTTCTTGAGGCCATCTCTTAAGCCCCCTCTCCTCCCTGGCTGGAAGGGTAGCTCCCAAGTTAGCCATTCTGGCTGTTTTTCAACAGGCTCTGGCCTCCTGAGAGCAGGCAGTGCCACAGTGGAGATCTGCTCATAATCCACCTTCCAGGGTCCCTGTGAAAAAAGTCCTTTGCAGCAGAAAACAGGCAGAGACCCTGAAGGAAAGTGGATGTGGCCAGCCAGCCAGTTCAGAGATGCCACTGGAGACTCCCATAAAGCACATGGCTGGGGTATGTTCGCCTCACCCATGAAGAATGGCAGAATAAGCAGGTCTTAAGGGAGGAGAATGTTTACAAATGGAAACCATACTCCTTCCCCAGTTCAGAGATCCTGGGACAGAGACAGAGATGGCTCCCATCCCAGTCTGGTCCCTAGTGCCTTTGCACCTTATTATGCCACTTAATGCTTTCACTTCCTACTCCCCATGTTCTGCTCTAGGACTCAAACACACCTGCCCACCAAGAATCAGTGTTTAGGGAGAAAAAGAAATCAAGAGAACATGGGAAGAGATGGACTTCTCTCTTTTCCCCAGGAACAGATGGCTACTTTGTGCTCATGTGACAGAAAGATCAGCCAACTCATTCCCTGGTGGGGAGGGAGGGGTACCCCATGCCTCCTGGGAGACACCTGGAACAGATTTAGGAGGTTGAATGTCAGGCCTCTGAGACATATATAAGTATGTGAATGGGAAAAGGAAGAAGAGAAAGAAGGCCACACCCAGGCCTAGCCTGTGCCTCCTGCTCCGCCAGCCCCACAGCTCTTCTGCCCCGCACCCACACCATCCTTTAGCTCAGTTGTATCTCTTGCTTTGTATAAATGTGGCTGAATTTAAAGTCCAGCAGATGACGGGTTCAGGCTCTGACCTGGTCGCCCTTCCTGGCTGCAAGTGGAGGGCAGGCGATGGCTGCTGCAGGCCACCATCCAGGTAGCATGCTGGAGCAGTGCAATGCCTGCCAGCCCCAGCAGGCAAGAGCCAGCAGGTGAAGGAACCGGGCACTTCCTGTCCTCCCTATTTAACCTAGCATTTCATTCTTTCTGTGCAGCTCAATAGGCAGTCCTGGCCCTGTGCCTCCCTGAGCCTTTACCTAGAGCCCTTCTCCCTGGTGGCACCTTCTTTGCAGACTTCCTCTGGTTTTAGGTGTCAGGTAAAAAATCAGCTCCTGAGAGAAGCCTTTTCTTTGTCCTATTTGATTATCTCCAAAATGCAACTCCTTTTCCAAAAGTTCTTTTAAAACCCATTTCTTAGCTAAGGGAGTGCCTCCGTAGTAAGGCATTTGCCTGTAAAAATGAGGCCCTGGGTTCAATCCCTAGCACTAAAAAAAATACATACAAACATATGTACTTCCTAGCTCTCCCTACTGGGACATGAGCTCCCCAGCCTTGGGGATTCTTGCTCTCTCCCCAGCCTGGGCACCAGGAAAGTACCTGGTTTTTATTCCACTACTCACAGGCTCAAATTGAAGTTACTGAAGTGGAAAAAAGTAGCCAAATGTTTAAAATACTTCAGTGATGGGCTACTGAAACTTAATTACAAATCATGATTTGTGTGTATGCGTGTGTGTGCGCGCATATGTGTGCATGCATGTGTGTGCACACACACAGCTTTCAAAACCTTTCCTCTAATCGGTCACCTCTTTCCTTTCATTTCAAGGCATACCACATTTGGAACATTGGGAATATCTGTAGAACCCTGATGTTTAAAGGAAACCTATGGCTTTAAAAAGATGGTCATCACTGAAAATCGTTTTAAATGTGCTATAAAAGGGAAATCTCCAAAGGAGATAAAGGACACCAGGAGTGGGGTGTCTGGGTTCTGTGAACAGCACCGAGGTGGGACCTGACCAGCTGCCCCACCCAGCAGGGAAACTTCCTTCCCCCCTTCCAGGGCCCTCACCTCAGGAAGATCAGAAGGGTTCAGGCATTACTTGCTCTCTGGAAGAACACAGCAAAAAGAAGGGGAGGAAAGAAAAAAGATTCTGACGTTGCTCCCCTACTCCTATCCTTTCTTCTCCCAAAGAGCCCTCTGTTCCGAGAAATTAAAGGACTCTGATAGCAGTTCACAAATTCAGGACAGAAAAGCTCCACTATGTAGCAGACACACTTTCTGCTTATGAACTTGTGGGGGCCATTCATATGAAAGCCTGTTTGTTCCTGGACACTCACCAGTGAAGGACCCTTTAAGAAGCTGGAGACTTTTTGTTTTGTTTTGCATGTTCTCTGTGTAAGAGACAGAGGGAGACAGATTTTCTCTTCACTACTTCACTACTTATTTTTCAGATAAAAGAACTTAGACTAATTTGTTTACTATTGCTGATGATTCATGTTTACAAATTCCTGTGCCATTGTGGTAAAAGAAATGCTATTTTTACAAAGTTAAAAACCCACACACGCCTGGTATTTAGGGTTCTTCCCCTTACTCATTGCCCACTTTCATTTTCCCAATGGCCACAAGTCTGCAGGCCTAGTCAGAGCAGCCAGAAGGCCTTTTCCCCTCCCAGATCCTTTCAGCTCTGGCCCCAGCAAAGGGTGATATTTGAACCTGCTTAAACTCAAACTCTAGTGATGCTGTCCTGGGGGTCACACTTGGGTTTGCTTCCCTTCTGCCAACCAAACACCCGGTAGAGGTGAATCCGCTCCTGGGCTTCAACTCCCCACTCCCTTTAGTTTTGGTTTTCATGGAATTCTGGACCATTTCTGAAATCCACCTACCAAGGTGTTGAGTGATGTCCTTTTAAGAGAGGGTGCCATAACTGGGTCACTGGGTGACTAATCACAGTCACCTGTAACCACAACAACCAGGGCTTCAAACTGGCGTGGTCATTTGTAAACCACAACATGACCCAGCCATCTGCACAGGGGCTGCAGGCACTGGGGCTCTGGGCTCTTCCCAGGCATGTCCCCTCCTCAGCAGCAGGGGGAATGTGTCAGCCCTTGGCTAGGGGCCTCCAGCAGCACCGCAGTGGGACTGAGGGCTCCAAGCACTTCCTTGTTCAAGTCCTTACTGGTTTCTGCTGCAGGGACAGTCGCAGCAAGGGCTTGCGACAACAGATGCTGGCTCACTGGTTCCATTTAGCACACTGATTCCAAAGGAGAAAAGGATAAAGTCTAAAATAAATTCCTTTCCAACAGTAAAGGAGAGAGAGAGAGAGAGAGAGAGAGAGAGAGAGAGTTCTTTCAAGAGTTTGTGGGCCTTTCCTGTGCGTATCACTTACTCATTTATTGTACCCAAACTTGATAAACTCTGTAACTCTTCCCTCAATCACTAAAGCAGTTAAGAAATTTCCAGCCCTGGGTCTCCTTGACTGGAGGGTCCCTAAGAAACTATCCTAAAAGAGCAACCCTAGAGTTTAGCTTCAGGGCAGCGATAGAGACCGCTCTCCCCAGGAGGGCTGAGCTCATTGGCTGCATTAACTTCTTCCCTTCCTACCAACCGAGTTTGAACTTTTTGAGGCCAGCAGGGGAAACAAAACAAAACAGGGCCTATTTATAACCAAGGGGAAGGATTGGTGGTAATATTGTTCTCACCACCTCTCAGCTTAAGTCCTACATTTCAACTCTCTGGCAGTGGAATTTTTCCCTGCACCTTCTAGGTATAGGTAGCCCGAGGGACACAGTATTCCAAGCAACCTCTCATTCAGACCTCTTCCACCTGTGTTCCTGTCACGCCTGTTATTAGTGCCGCCAGTAAAACTGTATTCTTTATCTTTCTCGATCACATTAATTCAGTATGGTAACTGCTTCTCTCTTAGGGAAGGTGAGCGTTTTCTCCAAAAAACACTGACAGGAGTAGCAAATGGGAAGGAAACACAGGACGCTTGTGAAATCCCAAACTGGACTGGCAAGAACAACATCATAAATTATGGATCCCTTGAGCTGCCTGCGGCCTGTCACTGCAAGGTCTGTCTCCACGGCCATGCCCAGCTGGGTGACTCTGTTATCCAGAATCGCAGGTCTTCCGAGTCTCAGATGTCCCTGCAGGGCTAGATCCCCAAGGGCAGGCTGCCAGGGCACTTAGTCTAGCTTGGGGCTCACCCCTGGGGGACAAGCCAGCTGAAGGACGTTGTCTCCCAGCCCGCAGAGGACAAGCTCGCCATTGTTTCCTGAGCCCACCCTGAGCTGGCCGGGTAGCCTTGCCCCAGTGGGACCAGGCGGGGGAAGGGGACGCCAGAGACACTCAGGATGCCGGGCAGGGTGGGTGCGGAGGTCTGAGCCTTCGCGGGCGGCGTGGTGGGCCCTGGCTGGCGTGCGACATCTGCGCAGGAGCGGGGAGCGGGAAGGGAAGTCGCGGCAGCTAGGATGCCCATCTGGACCGGCTTTCCTCCGGTGCCCGAAGCCAGGAAAGAGAAGTCAAGGTTAAATGCTGCGCCGGCCCGCTTGGCGCGCACAGCCGGCTGCCCGGAGCCCTGCGCCGGCCACCGCACCCACCTTGCCCTTTGTCTCCACTGCAGAGCAGATGTGCTGTGACCCCAGCAGCACTGGAGCCGTCAGATGAAAGGCGCCTCCACCCTACTTAGAAACTGCAACTCTTGTCCCAACCCTCACCCACCCCGCCTCATGTTTTTCTTTTTGTTTTGTTTTTTGGCAACAAGTCAACCGCTCATCACAAGGTGGGCAAACCCCTCGGTTCACATTTAAATTTGTGTGCCAAATTGGCTGCTGTTCCGCCCTTTTAGCTGCTATAACCAGCACCACAGAAACAATGAATTATGCGATTAAAGTTACTTCAAAAAAAGACTCATCCTGCAGATGTTGTCTGCAGAAGGCTGCTCTATTGAGGAACATGTAAAGGGTCTTTGTCTGTGCGTGAGTGTATGTGTGTGTGTGTGTGTGTGTGTGTGTGTGTGTGTGTGTGTGTGTGTGTGTGTTTGTGCTTATGTGTAGAGCCAACAGCCTCACATTTGTTCTTGGGCCATTTGTCTTCAGTATGCCCTTTTTATTTAATGATGAAAGTTCAATTACCAGATTCGAAAATAAGCAACCTTATCTGGCAAGCAGTATCCTCAAAAATGAATGAGAGTTGGGGTAGTGAAAAGGAACTCCGAATCAGACTGAATTGTGTGTGACTCGGGTCGGGAGAAAACCGTGGGTAAAGGAAATGTGGGAGAGTGGTTTCCTGGATTTCTGCTGCAGGAAGAAACCACGGGTGGAAGGGAGGGCAGTTAGGGTAAGGGTGAGGAGGGTGGAGGAGGAGAGCAACCCGGGGAGGGAGGGAAGGAGGGAGGGAGCAGGGCCTCCTTAAGGCTAGAGGGAGGGACGGGTGGCTGGGGAGGAAGCTGGCTTTCTTTGTTTTGTTTATGTGGGCAGGAGCCGGGCGAGAACGCCCAGCAGTGCGCAGTGCGGTCAGCAGCCCGGGTAGGTAACAGCTGGCACCTGTGCTCGAAAAGCAGCGCGCATTAGCAGCATCATTATTTAGCATTAGAGCATTACAAAGATAATTAGAAAAGCAGAGGACAGAGGGAATTGAAACCCCAGGCCCCTGGCTTATCACACTCCCAGGTTACGGTTGTAATTTCAAGCAGGATTTGGAGGACCACCTCTCACAGAGCTGCCACTCTGGCTGTAAAACGGGCTCCTGGGATACTGGACCTCCGGCGCCAGGGCAGTGAGGCGCCGGGCCCTTGTCCAGGTCCCATCAGGGCTCCAAGGTTAAGTCTCCCCTTTTTATTTGGAATTAAGTGGGTCAGTTGAAGGAGAGCAGGTACTTTGCTCTCCAGCTGACACGGATAACCTCAGCAGCGAACCATTGCTGAGTTCCCGGTGTGCAAGACATTTTCCTGAATTCTCTTCCTCAGTGCTCTCAGCAGCCTTAAAAGCAGGAACAATTATTACAGCCATTTCATAGACAGGAAAACTGAGGCTTGGAGAGGTCTCATCTGCCATTTTCCTCTGCATTTTACTTCCTGCATTTATTTACACTGTGTGTGTGGGAGGGGGGATGCTAGGGATTGAACACCCAGAGTCTCACACTTGCTAGGGAGGTGCTCCGCTACTAAACTACACCTCGAGTTCCTGTTCTGTGCTTTCTCTTTGGTCTAGAGAAGACTAGGACCTGTTGTGCCCCAGTTTCCCCACTGGTGGCACAGGAAAACAGTGCTACCCCCACAGCTTTGAGCAGTGGTGGTGAGCCTAGGGCATGCATGCTGCAGCTGACTCTTTGTTACCATGAAATGCTAAAAACTGACCAGAGAACAAGGGTCACCGAGTCCATGTCCTTGAGTCTTCTCCATGGAGACCCTCGGCTACAGTTTGAGAATTACTGCATGTGGGAGCCTTCTGAATGCCTTCTCCTATGTACTGCTCTCTTCTGGTTCAAAAGCAGATCTCCAAGAGTATTATGACATCTGGAAAATTAAGTACACTCAAGAAGTGCCTTGTTCTATAGATGAGTACACTAATTCATGGAAGTATTTCACAGACTCCCACAGCTGAGGTTTGCAGGTAACATGTGTACCTAATTATATGGCAAGCATAAGATGACAATGAAGGGGTCTAAGCTAGCTTTGAGTCCTGCCTAAGCCTATAGACTTGCTTCTGGTCTCATGAATGATTTTTTCTGATGTCATCATGATCAAAATCACAGAAAACGTATGATTTCAGATACATATGTTGAATTTATACCATTAGATTATGGTGGCAAACTTAAATGTTATGGGGGGGTGGTGGTTGTGTTTGGTCTGGTTTCATTGTGCTGAGCAGTGAGCCCATAGCCTCGTGCATACTACATGAGGAGTGCTATACCATGGAGCTACTTCCGCAGCCTAAGCACACAGCAGCCACAGAGCTCTTTGGAGAAAGTAAGTGTGGCCCACAGTGAGTCTTTTAATGGCTTCTCACCATGCTTAGGAAAACTGGGGTGGCTTCCATTGGCCTTCAAGCTGACACTATGTGACTGCACGTGGCGTTGCTCCACCAGCCTGTGCCACATTCTGTAGCCATTCAGCAACTGCTCAGGGTCGTGTAGCCCTCAAAGACAGTGTCTCACCTAAGTTTGCAGATCAACAATGAGAGAAAAACAAGATTAGCCAATATTTTGGCCTTAGCCCTTTAAAGTTAGTGAGGACTCAGGACGTAAGAGATCCTGTACTCCAACATCCTATAACTCAGTGATGTCCCAAATTTTCTGTTCAGAGAGATTATGGGGCTACAGAGGAAAGGGATCGACAATGATGTATAGTGTACCTAAGGAGAATCAATCATCAGTTGATGGCATTTGGGTTGTTTCCAAGATCTGGCTATGACAAATTTTGCTGCTATAAACATGGGTTCACATATATCACTGTGGTACGATTTTTTCAATTCATTTGAAAAGATACCCAGGAGAGGAATAGCTGGTTGAATGGGATTCCAAATCCTAGCTTTTTGGGAAATCTCCACACTTATTTCCATAGTGGTTGCACTAGTCTAGACTCCTATCAACAGTAGAGAAGGGTTCCTTTTCCCCCACTGCCCCTCTAGCATTTGTTACTGGTTAACTTCTTGATGATAGCCATTCTTTCTGGGGTGAGATAGAATCTCAGTGTTAATTTGCATTTCTCAAATGACCAATCATTTTGAACATTTTTCCATATGTTTATTTGCACTTGTATTTCTTCCTCTGAGAAATGTATATTCATTGCAGGTATCCATTTTTGTATTGGGTCTTTGAATTTTTGGGGGCCTAAAAAAAATTCTGAAAATTTTTATATGTTCTAGATAGAAGTCCTTTGTCTGAGGGACAGTCAGCTATAATTTTTCCCAATTGCATTCTGTGACTTTAAATGCTATGTTTTCTACTAGCCCAGATTTTTAAAAAAGATTTCCAAGTATCTGAATCTGGAAACTGTTCTTTGAGACAGTGTGGTTAGGGGGCCACTGTATCTAATTATTTCTGTTCTGTTCTCACCTAAGAAAACAACAGAACATGCCCTCCTGCCACAAGAGCAGGAGCCACATGTAGCCCACACCCAGTGACCTGCCAGCTACTTTAAAAATCTTTGAGTAACTTATAATCACTGCTTACCTGAGGAGAAGGTGAGAACCAAGTAGCTGTTTTCATGCTAGAGGGCCTTCACAGCTTTCCCTTTGCTGTTTGTCTAGATAGTAAGTGTACAAGGCCAACGTCTGGGGCTTATCTTTGTGCAGCTTTCATGGTTTAAATAAATCTGAAGAACATGAATAGGGTTTCCAGTAAGATCTTCAGGCTGCAGAGGGAGTGCTCCCCTCCAGAGAATTGAAGCTCATTTCCTTCCGGCAGGAACTAGTGATGCTCCGTAGGAAAATACAGGAAGTTGATTCATTCATGTAGAACAAAAGTCAACAACTGGGTGTGTGTGTGTAGGGGGGGGGGGTTGGATTTTTCTGAAACATATGAGTGTTCCTGGTCCCTGGTTTCACATGACACTGTGTATGGTTTATACTTCATGAACCACAGGAGGCTGAAGGTGGTCATTTCCTGGCCTCCTCCAGTGGTGGTTTTCCAGTGTGGAAAGCATTCTGACTAACCAATGGCACCATGCCCCTCAACTTTGAGACTTCACACTAGTGAAAGAAAGCTGACTTACACTTTTATATTTGCTGGAGGAGGAGATGAAGGTGGACTTCTGGGAAATAACTCAAGTTGGTCTTGTTATCAATCATCTCCTCCTATCATGAGAGTTTTAGCAAACAAAACCAACCCACACAGCCCGGCATTGATATGTATGTGTAGCACATTACTTAAAATACAAATGAAACACCGTTTACCTTTCCAACAGGTGGTTTGAAAAATATAAATATTTTAAATAAACTGAGAGTTTTAGACTTTCACAACATACCAACTTGTGACAACACAGCCAAGAGAGATTGTATATACCTTTAATTTTAGCATGCAACTCAATTTTTACTAATTCAATTACTTCTTCGTATTTTGGAGTGTGGGTGTACACCCACATTTTGCAAGTGTTTGTTGTGGAAGTGCTTTCAGATCTTGAGACCTGTATGTGTCATTTATTTGCTTTTAAACTTAAACCACATTGAAGTTCAGTAGAGACAGGCAATGCAGACCTTCCTTTTGGTTTGGTTTCATGGGTAGAATGATTGCATTTTCTCTTTCTTCTAAGTTAAAATTGTCCCTTCATGGAGATATCCACTCAAACGTTCAGGAAAGACTCCCCATGCCAAGGAAACTATTAGTGCACCAGCTACAATCCATGTCTACAGAAATGATACTCTCTGATGGGGCAGCCAGCACATATGGAAGTTAGCAACATTTAGAGATCTTAGGCCTCCGAGATAATGAGCATACATTGCCAGGAAGGCAACATCATGCCACCAAATGGGCTGTGGTTAAGCACAGTGGATGAACAAAGTGACCCAACTTTAAGAATGAGTCTTGCAGATCTGATGATCAGCATTTAGAAAGAAAGCCAGACCCAGAGATTGCCAATTGCTCCCCAGTATTGTTCGGAGTGGGGAGAAGAGGACGACTTGACCAATGGTCAAAACTATTAGGTGGTCTGAAATCTCCCTACAATGGAGGTGACTGCAGGATGCTCCTGAGCAACCCTATCAGCATCCACTGGCATTATCCATATTATTTTGGCTGGCCTATCTCACACTAAATATGAATAGGCTTGGTTTATGATTCTCATGTCAGCTTCTTATGGTTTGAATTAAGCAAGAGGTAATCTTAAGCCAGTATCTCCAGACGCCCTAACAAATCATTTCTTGCTCTGAGAGACACAGAACCAGACCTGAGACTCATTTCTCCAGGCAAAGCAACCTGAATGCCCTAGCAGACTCCAGGATGCTATCTCCAGGTTCTCTCTGACTGAAACCAACTGACCAACTAACAACCTGAAACAAAGCCCAGAACATGATGAGCCTACAATAGGTCAAATGCTCACTTCTTCATAAAACCTTCTAACTGGGTTTCAGTACTGGCAGCTAATACTTTTCATGTGCTGTATGACCATTTATCAAAGTAAAGACCTTCTTTTGTGCTACAATCTGAAAATGGATACCCCCAAGTCAAATTTCTAAGGATTTTCTCCCAGGGAAGTATTTTTGCAGGAATTTTTCCAAATGGACATGCTTATATCTAGTAGGGAAAGAAGCCTAGGATATTTTCAACAAAATTAAAAGAAATACTATTTTTAGCATCATGAAGGATACCAAACCCAGATAATATGACCTCCTAGGAAGTGGAAGAATGAATATATGAGTGCATGACTACTGCACCATTCAGACAGTGAAAAAAACTAGTAATCAGCCTACTGATTTCTGGGGAAGGACTTTTTCTTAGTGAAGGAAGGCAGCTCACACTCTGGCCATGTCAAATAGCTTGGAGACAATTAACTGAGGTTTGCAGAGAACATTCTGGTCTTGTCTAGCCTGGCAGTTGCCTTAGCCTTCCTCATCAGCAGCTGAGTTACTCAGGTGATCCTTCAATTTACCTGAGGGCATTAGACGAATAATGTAAAATTCTAGAAGAATTGAACTCATAACGTGATAAGTACAAAACTCTGCAAGCCTACCAGAGGAGAAAATTGAAAAGGTTGCAGTCACTTATTAATAAGACACATGAACAGAAGCTGTCTAGAGAGTGCATGGACTCAGAGGACAGATTGTCAGTGGGGCAGTGCGTGGAGCGAAGATGGGCACTTGGCAGCCTCAGGACAAGTCCAGCCAGATTTGATATTCCACAGGAAATTTTTAGTAAGCTAACGTGAAGCCAATATTTTTTTCATTCAGAAGAATCTAAATTTTCACATTTTGGTACAATATACAATGTACAATGAAATATACAAATGAAGTTCTTCATTTTTAGCTTGAATCCACCAATTTAGATCAGAAAATAATAAAATGATTCCTGCATCCAAACAATTGAAAAGATTTTGCTCTTAGGAAAGTGAATCCATCTCACATCCACTGGAGAGGACAGAATTATGGAGCTAGGGACACGAGGGTGCAGCATTTAAGAAGTCTTGTGCTGGCCAGGGAGATAGCTCAGTAGAATAAGCACCTGCTTGGCAAGCTCAGGGTCCTGAGTTCAATCCCTGGTACTGAAAAAAAAAAAAGAAGAAGAGGAAGAGGAAGAAGAAGAAGAAAAGAAGAGGAAGAAGAAGAAGAAGAGGAAGAAGAAAAAGAAGAGGAAGAAGGAGAAGGAGAAGAAGTAGTCTTGTGCTGAGTTCCTGTGAGTGAGCAAGCATCAAGCTGGCAACAGAGAGTGAAAGCCTCCTTCAGTTATGTGATAGCGTCTAAGATTAATGTTGTTTTATTAATTATAGTTCTTTATTTATTATTTTTACCTTTTGTATTTTTAGGGAAGGGTCTACAGAGTGTTCAGGGTCTCAATAATGGATTGGACTCATAGTGATCTGCCTGCTTACAGACTCTCAAGAGCTGGGATTACAGGCACATGCCACCACATCTCAGCATGCCCCAGTAGGCGGGGCCAGCACTGCAAGCCAAGGTATCAAACCCCTGGTCCCTGTGCCTGCTTACAGGCACTTTAATCCACTGAGCTGTTTGGCCAACCCTGATTACAGTTTTTTAAAGAGGTGCTTCACATCCCATTTCTGTTACATTACTAGCTCAAAAATTACAACTGTCTTTAACTTTAGTTCCCTGACTACATTGAAGTCATGGGGATTTTATTGCCTAGTCTTATGTAAGAACACACTTAGAAGCTTCTAAAAGCTTATCTAAGCACTTCTGTCATTAATAAAATTATTTCTTCTTACCACCAAAACCTCTTGCACATGTTCAGCAGATCCAGTATGTATCAAATAGTTCAGTAATGTCTTCTTTAACCTTTATGTCCCAGAAATCATCTTGTTCCTCATTTTTCTAGAAAACATTTAGCTTCTTGAGTCCTTTTATCTTTTTAAAGCATCACATCTATTTGTCCCTTAGTCATTGAGGTTGGTTTCTAGTATTTCCATCCAGTTATCCACCTCATAGTTGTGCTGCCTAGAGTTTAAAGAAACTATAGGCTCTGTTCTACAAAGACCTTTCTCTCAGCAAGTGTAGCTTTAGGTTTATATGATACACATCCTTTAGGAAAAATACAGATAATGTTCTTTTAACCACAAAATTGATTGTTATACCCTCCAAGCAAAGTAACCAAAAGTTGTGCCTTCCACACGGGTCCCTTGACTCAGAGCACATGCTTCTATTATCCTGATGGATTATCTCAGGCAGTTATCTCTAGCCTGAAAGAATAATTTGCAGCCGGCTGGTGGTTCTTGGCTTTCTACAACCACATACTTAATAGCAATTCTTGGTACCAGATGCTAACAAACCCATGTTCAAAAACAGCAGCGTGAGACATTAAGGAAGAAACACAGCTATGGAGAGACCGATAAAGTGGAGAGGAGAAAGTACATAAAAGGCAGGAAGGGAAGAAAAGTTGAAGGCAATGAAAGACATGATTTAACCAGTAAGTTAAAAAAAAGAAAGAAAAAAAGATTTAACTAGTAAGTAGAGGAAGGAGAGGCGAAAGACTTCAGCAGTCCCTCCTTACCTATGAGGGATCAATTCCAAGGTAGTCTACAGATGCCTAAAGCCACAGAGCATATTAAACCCTATACGTACCCTATACATATGTACCCATAATCATGTTTAATTTATCAAGTGCCATAAGAGATCAACAATAATAATAAAATGGAACTATAAAGTGTGCTGTAATAAGATTATTTAAAACTTATGAATTATTTGTTTCTAGAATTTTCATTGAATGTTTTCAGACTATGGATGACCTCAACTAATTGACACCTCAGGAAGCAGAGCCATGGATAAGTGGCAATATATATGGCAGTGACAGGAGAAACAGAAGCAGGACAAGTAGGAGCTGAGAGGCTCTGAGGAGCTGATGCAGGGTGTTCTGCCTAGGAACAGCCAGAACCCCTCCCCTACCTCTGTCCTCCTGTTGCTGCAGGAAGAGACCAAATCTAGCTCCAGCTCTAGGCCTGGGCAGTGACAGCATCTCACTCACTTGGCTACAGGGCGCAGTGATCCGGTGAGTGTGTGCCCAAGCTGGGACAGAGCTGCCACTGCCACTTTGTTGCTGTGGGAAACAAAGTGGCCTGGCACCACCACATAGACAAAGTAGGTCACAAAGTAAAGTTCCCCAGAGAAAAGCAGAGCTGAGAGTTAGAAAAGAAAGTGAATGTCCTACACGTGAGTACACTTTTGTGTACTCTGTGCTACAGGGGCACAGAGATTGGGTACAGGGCATGAAGACAGCATCATAACTGGATGTGGCTTGGAAGGATGAGTCACCAGTATTTCCAGATATACTATGTAAACTTATAATAATACTTGCTACAAGGAAAAAGCTTAGAATGCAACTGCTTCTTAGCAACTGGTAGTTATTATAATAGTTACTATTATGAAATGATTATTATCATTATCATCAAGTGGAGTCACAGTGCAAATTTTCAGGGCAAAGTCACAACATTTCTAAATTACCCTTGAAAATCACTCAGAAAGATGAAAACCCAGAGAAGGTTTCTGCAAAGTCCACACGTTTAGATTCTTGAACTGCTGGGCAGATCACCACTTCTTCAGCAAAGCACCCACCACTGGGTGTTGTTGATTCCTGAGTGTAGGCTGGAGGAGGAGCCAGCGGCACTCCACCCTCCCCATGGAAGGAGGGCAGAGGGAAACTGGAGTACCAGACCTGACTCCCAACTCAACAATGAACAGTGCAGCATATGACACAGCACTAGGTCATCAGCTTTCCAACATCTAGCTGGGAACTTATGTGCAGATGGGTTGTTAGGAAAGTTACAGGACACAGCTTTATGGTAATTCTAAAACAGTTTTTGAACATTTCCAAATGTAAGAGTTAAATGGTGACAGTGATAAAACCAGCATGTGTCCCACATTCCTCCCCAACCACAAACTGGCCTAATTATGGGGCATATTTGGGAGCCCTGTCCCCGGGACAAGGCACAGCTAAAACTCCCACCATTATGGCACACAGGGAGTCCAAGTTCAGTATCCTCAGAGTCACCTTGAAGAAAGCAACTTGATTCATCAGACTTTGGTTCAAGACTCTGTATATATTCAGCGGCAAAAAAAAAAAAAAGAATTGAAAGAACGAGAGAGAGAGAAAGAGAGAGAGAGGAGAAAGAAAGAAAGAAAGAAAGAAAGAAAGAAAGAAAGAAAGAAAGAAAGAGTAGAGTTCAGTTCAGTGTGGAAAGAAAGAGGAAGGGCAAAGCCACGAGAGAAGGTTACTGAAGGCAGATTGAATCAATCAGACCCAATCTGACTTCAGTGACAATTAGGCAGGTAGGGACAATGAACACAGCCAAGGAATATTCTTGACAGATCACAAACAATCTCATAGAAAGCAGAGGATCTTATTATCTATTGGTTTTGGATCTTTCCCTCCTCTCCCCCTCCAAAAGGGAGCAACTCTGGTAATGATTTAGGGTCTGAGTCAGATAAATCTAGACCCAAGCTGTCAACCAGTAGTTGTTTGCCTTGAGGTAAATTATTTTATTCTCTTTGCTTCACCTTTCCCACCTTGCCAATGAAGGTGATAATAATTCTCCTTGTTTCAGAGACTGATCATGGGGATCCTAAGACAATGGGTGAGAACTCCTGGCACGTATGAAGTATGCAGTAAACATTAGTTGTTGCTATGACACTCTCTCCCACCTTTAATTACTTATTCAGTCCCCATGATAACTTCTGTGTGTATAGGTTATTGATAAGAACTATTCTTCTCTGGGCAGCTCAAGGCTGGATGGAATGCTTAGGATGTCACTTTGATCTTGTATGTGTTTACTGTCAGCAGAAATTAATTCACCATTAGATTTGTCAGTTACCATAGGCTTCAGGATCCCTCTTAGAAAAGACCTTGAGCAAAAAAGAATATCAATAAGTGACTTTTAATTTTCACCAAAGTAGGCTCTGATTCAAATGAAGAGGCCTGAGGTTGAAGGAGGCCCTAGAACGGTGTCTCCTTCAATAAGCAGATGTGGATTCTGGTCTTCATATTCAAAGTGAGAGCTTATGAGAAACAGGCTTTTTCAAGGACCCCAGGTTCAGACCCGAAAGCAAGCAACTGAGATATGTCCACAACAGGCTCTGCTATAAACAAACAAGTTGCCAATTTTACATTCCTATGCAAGGATGGATTTTCCAAATGTGGGCCCCAGCAAGCAGCTTGTTCTAGAACAAGAGAGAGAGAGAGAGAGATGTCCTCCAATGATAACAATATCATGTTTTGTCCGCTGAATATATGTTTGGCAAATAATTAATTGTGGTTTGCCAGCATATGAATTTGCATAGGGGATTTTAGACACACAAAATCATCTACTCATCTTTTGGAAAGTAAACCAGTTTTTAAAATGTAGGCTTTGATAATATTCATTACAATTTTAAACTTTTCTCAGTTTTATCACAGTCCCAATTAGATTTGTGGCTCAGGTACACAAAGAGATTTAAAGCTATGTTTATAAAATGAATTGGCTTCTCCTTCCTCTTATTTAGAGTTCTCCATTATGAATATCCTCAGAGTGTAATGGAGACACAATTTATGAGAAAGCTTTCCAGTGTCCTTGCTTCTAGGATTACTCTAGAGGATTTATTATTGCAGTTCTGCTTCTCCCTTAGGACCAGAAAACAAACCATGTGGCCCAAAGATAGTGGCTTTGCCACTGTCATTTATAAAAGAATTGTTGGGCCACTGGGAGTGTGGCTCAGTTTAGAATGCTTGCCTCGTATACAAAAGGCCCTGGGTTCAGTTCCCAGCATAAAAACAAAACAGAAAAGGGTCCTGGGTGTAGCATAAGGGTAGAACACTTGCCTAGGATATGTAAGGCCCTGGATTAGATCCTCTGCACTAATACAAAGCAAAACAATCAATCAAAAAAATTGTTGTGGATGGGGCTGTAGCTCAGTGGTAAAGCATGTGCTTAGCATGCTCAAGGCCTTTTTGGAGTTCAGTTCACATTAAATGTTCACCGTTTCCTTACAATGAGTACATTTGAAATCCTGTCTTGAGATTTATATGCAGTACTGTTGACTTTATTTACCTTACTGTGCCATGGAACATGAGAATTTAGCTCCTGTACCATTCAGCTATAACTGTACTATTCAGCTATAAAAGAGGAATGAAATACTTTCATTTGTAACAACATCACAAACCTGGAAGACATTATATAAAGACAAGTACATGCAATTTAAAACTGTTGATCTGATAGAAGTTGAGTAGAATAGGATGGGAGAATAATTAGGAGGGAAAGATGGAAAGAGTTGGTCTTCACAGAGATTTCTATGAGACAGAACTATAATTAGAAAGAAAATCATTTCCAGATAAGCAACTAGTCCAGATGCCCCAAACTGGCTTTACCCCCACTGATATTATTCATCCTAATCCTAGATCTATAAACCATGCTTTACAAAAGCAAGTCCTGTAAGCAGCCATTTTGGCAAAGAATTTAGGGTATCCAAACGGACTTCTTAAAAATCCATCCCAGCCGATTGTTGCCAGTCATCCTGCCCTGTTCTCATTGTCAAAAGTTCTGACAATTAAAAGGAATAATATTTCTTGTCTTGGCCTACTTTATTTCAATATATTTTTATATGTAGAGATGAGTGGCCACATTAATCTAGTGTTTCTGTATAGTCCCCCTGCAGCTTCACTTCATTAACCCCTTCCATGGACACAAAATAAGTACAGAGTTCAGAAATTAACAGTATAGTTCTATTAGCTAAAATGTAGACTTTCATTTCCTCTCATCAGCTATGTTTGTTTGCATTTACTAATTTCTTCTTTCTGATCTGGACTCCAGTCCAAGACATCCTGGCCCTGCTCTCTTGGATGTCTCCTCAGCCCAACTTGTCTGTGACATTCCTCAGCCTGTCCTTGTCTTTGTAGGATGTGCCTCAGCTCGGTTTGGTTGCTGCTTGCACCCACCTATGTATGTGTTTAAATAACTCTTTGTCATTTAATAATGGCTCCTACGCTCAAGAGTAGAAACACCAGTGACTTAAGATTCCAAAAGAAGCAATAAAGTTCTGTCTTCAGAGAAAAGTTGAGACTACAACATAAGGAAAGAAAAACAGCTGCATACTGAGGTTGCTAAGATCTACATGGTCCAATCTTCTACCTATGAAATTGTGATGAAGAAAAAGAAATTCATGCTCGTTATGTGGTCAAAACTCAAAATCTAAAGTCTGCGGCCACGGTGCATGACAAGTGATTAGTTTAAAAAGGCTTTAAATTTTAGAGCTTGCTACTGGCCACAGCTTCCAGATCCATGGCTCTTGGAACCTATGCCCCACCGATAAAGAGAGATTAGATTAATGGGAGTTTGAGTTATGCTCAGTTTCTGCTCATGACATAGTGATCTCTAATGTCCCTTCCTCTGCTTCCTTTTTAACCCCAGAGTCACTGAAGTCTGGGATCTGTCACTCATATTATTCTAAATGCTTAGAAGAGGAGTCTAAGGCCCTGAAGAGGGGTCTAAGGCCCTCAACTGTCTCAGGGAGTGAACCAGCTAAGTTCTTGCCCTGCTTAGCCTTCCAATATATATGACTCTGTTGGTGTCTTCTTCCTGGTCCTGTGTTATTTCAAAAGCACCTTCCTGCTCTGCTCTCCTTCTCCACTGCCTGCCCTAGTGTTTTCCTAGTGCCACGGAGTCCTCTGCCCATGAGTCTGCTACTTTCCCCTGTTGCCCATGTTGACTCCTGGGCCCATGACTCTCACATCTGTGTTTCCAGGCTAGGTCTCTCTTCTGGCATCAAGACCCAATCTTCTGACTTGAATATTGTTCATATACCCTAAATACTGTTCAAATACCCTAAACTCATAAATTCTAAAAATCAGAGTATACTCTTCCTATTTCTTCTTCCTGTATGCTCACTTCACTCAAAGGCTTTGCACCTCATGTGTTCAAATTGAAAACGTTAAGGTTATC
>PVKN010012520.1:0-20673 GCA_004027915.1 Capromys pilorides
GGGAGGGAGCTGTGGCTTGTGTTATAAAAGACGCAAAAAATAAATAAATTAGAGCATCTTTTGGGGGGGAGGGAATTGAGCGGATCAGTGTCTTAGAGGAGCTTTTTTTTTTGAAGAGCGAGAAATCATATAAAATAAAATGAAATAAAACAAGGAGGAAGGCGACCAGCTGTTGGGGGGCATGAGGCAGATGAAGAAGCGGGGGGAGCATTAATTGCCAGCCAGGAGGAGTCGGACTGTATTTTTCAAAGGTGGGGGGAGTGGAGCACACACACCTTGAGGAGGAAAGCGAGAAAGAAAAGGAAAAAGCAAGTGGAAAGGGGCTCGCCCAAGAAGGTGAAGAAGCGGAGAAACTCGCGCGGACGTTCGGTCCCAAAGCTGGCAGCTCCGGGCGGCGGTGCAGGGGCGAAGGGGGGGCGGGGGGGACCGTCGGACATGCGGCTCTGGAGTTGGGTGCTGCGCCTGGGGCTGCTGAGCGCCGCGCTGGGCTGCGGGCTGGCCGAGCGCCCCCGCCGGGCCCGGAGAGACCCGCGGACCGGCCGCCCCCCGCGCCCCGCCGCCAGCCCGGCCACCTGCGCCACCCGGGCGGCCCGCGGCCGCCGCGCCTCGCCGCCGCCGCCGCCGCCGCCGGGCGGTGCCTGGGAAGCCGTGCGCGTCCCCCGGCGGCGGCAGCAGCGGGAGGCGAGGGAGGCGAGGGGCGCCGCGGAGGAGCGGAGCCCGCCGAGCCGGGCGCTCTATTTCAGCGGGCGCAGAGAGCAGCTGCGCCTCCGGGCCGACCTGGAGCTGCCGCGGGACGCGTTCACGCTGCAAGTGTGGCTGCGAGCGGAAGGCGGCCAGAAGTCTCCAGCCGTGATCACAGGTAGGCGAGGCGCCCGGGCGGGCGGGCGAGCGGGCGCCGCGCGATCCCCGTACCCCGAGGAGCGCGCGAGGACCGGGGCGCGGGGGCGGGCGGGCCCGGGGCTCGCGGGTGTGTAGGTGCGGGGACGCCCCGGCAGGCCGCGAGCCTCACTTTGCCCATCCGCGGAATGGGCGGGCACTGACGGCTGCCTGCACCCCTGGAGCGACTTGGGGCGCACTCTAGACCCTCGGCGGAGAGGGACGGTCCTCAGGGAGTCCACTGAGCGCAGTCCAAGCTCGGGAAGCGCATATGTGCTCGGTTTTGGCTTGGGAGGGAGGGGGTGACCCAATTGGACTGTGTGGGGGGGAGACGGGGCCGCGGGTCTCACTGACTTTCTGAGGGCGATAACCCTCTCCATTGGCCCCATTAGCCTAAAAGCCAGCAGGGACAAGGCTGTTGTGATAGCCGGACTTAGAAGTCCTCAAAGTGTCCAAAAGTTGCTCTGTGCTGGAATCCTGCCTCTGGGACCCCCCTCCCCAGCGCACGCGCTCGCACCCACATAATCAAACACACACACGAACGCGCGCGCGCGCACACACACACGCCCCTCGGCCACACATAGGCACTGCCATCTCATGTCCTTGCTTTCAAAGCCTGTCGCCTGTCACTCGGGGCTGGGGTGAGACCTCTCTTAGCGCACAAGCCGCCACCCTTCCCCAGACTCCGCTGCGGAGCGGGGCGTTTTTCTCCATTTGCGGCTTTTACGATCCCGTACGGAGCGTGAGTTCTCCCTCCTCACCCGCCTTCTCTGAGCCCTAGGCCGTTCCACCGCAGGCGCTTAGTGAGGCTGGACACAGCAAGGGATGCAAACCTTAGAAATGCTCCAACGTCTTCTACACCAACCCCCCCACAACAACAGCAACGAATCTGTGAAAATGTCTTTAATAAAACGTGGGGTTGGGGGGCCGGAGGAGGCGCTGTAGTAGGGGAAGAAAGTTGTGCCTGGTGTCGGGGAGATTCCCTGCTGCACCAACGGTCTTGCCTCGTCCTGGGACGTCTTAAAGTGAGAGGAGGGCTTCCCCCTTCGCTGTAGCCAGAAGACTCACCCAGGCGCTTCCCGCTCCCACCCCTTTACACACTTTCTTAGCAGGGAACGCTGCGAGCTGAGCTCTCCTGGCAGTCGGGGCTCTTTCCTTGGCTTGGAGTTTCCCTAACATTGCGTGAACTCTCTTATTTATATAAAGTCCATTTCGAGGGGGCCCCACAATATGTTGTTATACCAAGAAGATGCTCCCTCAGAACCCCTACTTTCTAGGTGCCAAAGGAGAACAAGAATGACCACACACACACACACACACACACACACACGCACACACACACGTCCCTGACGTCATCGCATGTTATTTTTCTCCTTTTCCACGGAAAGGAGAGGGAAACGGAGCTCATTCACGTTTGGCTCCCAGTTGCTGTTCAGCTGGAGGAGGGTAGGACATGGAGCGGTGAGGGCGGTGTTCACAATAATGGTGACGGTGGAGCTCATTCAGGAGCTAGGCTACCTGTGGTTCTCTTTCTAATCGTAAGAAAAGCACAGCCTGCTGTGCGGAGGTTAAAAACAACACTGAGTAAGTCTGGCTTTTCCTCGTTCCTACCTGTTCTACCATCAGTGCGGAAGCCTGCCCTCCGCGTGGAGCATACAGGGAGTGTCACTGGAAAGGCTGTAATGTATATGTCCTCGGAATCCCCGAGAGACTGCTTTATAAGTGTCTGTAACTCAGACAAGGGTCTCTCTTCCCCTCGTTCTCCTGAGCGCTTATTCACCCTCACACAAAGATTGTTGCAGTAAAATACTGTAATTGGACTAGGGGTGGAGGGGAACGTTAGGTTATTATTGCTTGTATAAAATGCCTGGTCCATTTTATGTGTGGAAATAACATTCCTCTCAAAACGAAAAAAAAAAAAAAAAAAAAGGCACGGCTGTCGTGTAGCACCAGAAAGCCAGGAGCTTTTCTCCCGAGGATTCTGCTGGATTTTTTTTCCCCTCCCCTAGTTGAGTCCGAGCCAGATTTGGCCGTGTGTAAACACCTGGCAGCGCGCCAGAAAGGACTCGCTCTGCAGTATCCTCCACACTGTACAGACGGTGAGACTAAAGCGAACCTGCTTCTCCTTGAATTAAAAAACAAACAGAGGTTCTTTGCAGAAGTACTTTATCGGCTCCCTCCCAGATGGAAGTCAGGGCTGGGAGACGCTGGTCAGAAGTGGACGCCTAGGCACAACCTCGGGCTGTGACCTCAGGTGCCCGGCGTTGCTGCCCCCGACCCCGGCTGGCTTTCTCTAGCTGGGCATCTCCACTTTCCCAGGAATCCCTGGTCACCTATCTGGAGAGCAGTAGCCACTCAGGAGGGACCACAACTGCTATTTCAGGCCAAGGGCTGCTGCCTCCTCCTTGCCAGGCCAGGGTCCCTTACATCAGTTTGCTGCAGGATTCAACTGGGTTTCTTAAAGGTCTAATTTTTACGGTGCTGTTAACAGGGTCTGTCGTCTGGTGGAGGTAGCTCTGTTGCTCCTGGGAGATGGGTGGGTGTTCTCCCAGATCTACCAGCCTGGGATGCTATTTCTGCCCTGGTTCAAACTTTGCTGACATGGGTTCAGGCAGGCATTGGGAGAGGCAGGGGGAATGGGAAAGGGGCAGTGTGTTTTGGAGCTCAGAAAACATAGCTCTTATTTTTCTGAAAGTGAAAGAGAAAATATCTGTCTATGAATAAGTGAAGAAGGAAAGCTCATACAGGCAAAAACAAAGCAGAAGTTAGAAAGTGTGCCTATGCAGGATTCTCCTGAGAGCCCAGACAGACAAGAACACTTCTTTGACATTGAGGAGTTCTTTAAGCCTACTATGAGAAGGGTTTTCCCAGGCTACCCAAGCCACTGATCCTTTTGACCAAATGGGGGAAAGAAACACAGAAGAGGTGGTGGGGTGCTGGCAGATGACAGTGCTCCTTGGTGGAAGGGGGTGGGACTTTATGCCTGGCATCTCTGCTTCCAGGCCTTGCCCCCTACTTCACGAGGAGGACCGATCATAAACACCATCACCTCTCACCCCTTGAAGACCACCAAGCAGGCCACAGCCCTCCTGTGGGGCAATAGGAGCTCTCTTTCAAGTTGGGATGGGGGAGTGGCTTCCGATGCATCCAGTTACTTTTGTACCACACCAGGCCAGCTCCAAACCCCTGCCCCTCATCCCCGACTGTGCCCCCACACCCCTCCATCTGCAAGAAAGAGAAAGAAAACAATAGACTCAATTTTCTCCATGGAGCAGAGGCCCTGAGCAGCAGTTAATCTTGTTAAAATTTCTCCCCACCCGTTAGATAAGTGAAGTGTGGACCCCACAAGCACTGCCCTCCTCCAAGGCCCAGTCTTACTTCCCATCCTTAGGGATTGGAATTCCTGCTCAGAAGGAGAAAGGGATTTACCTGAATCCTATCCAGCACCTCAGCTTGCCAGCATTATTTCTTTTGTTCTAAATGTTGGAATGGATTAAGTTTGCTGGTGACTCTCCGGAGTCTTTCTCCTCTCCCTTCTGTAGTCCCCCACTTCCTTCTTCTCACTCAACCCCTCAAAAAGAGTGGGGCTCAGTTTGGAAGAGTCTGCATATTAACATGGCTTTTTCTTCATTTCTACTCCCATCTGGCACCTAAAATATTGCAGTTGTGAGAGCTCATTTCTAGTGTCCACGTTACCTGAGTGTCAGTCTACCTTTCCCCTTAGCTAGCTATGGGACCTGGAATAAACTAGCAAGTTCTTCTGGCAGCAGCATCTGCCCCACGACTGGCAAGGGCCCCTCTTTCAGAGGGTGGTATGAAATGTATCGAGCTTATCTGTGACAGTCCTTACAACAGGACTTGTTCCAGAGTAAGTGCTCAGCAAAATTCACTCTTCTGATGAGACATGATTTCTCAAGGATCTCAGCCTGGGCTTTCTGGACTGAGCATAGTTAAACATGGGAAGTCAACTCGATCTTCCTGGGCACTTGTAAGAGGCCAGACACTGAGGCCAGAACTTGCCTTATGCTCTGTGTGTTAATCGCTGGCCTACAAGTGGGCATCGCGACTCTACTTCACTAAAGAGGAGTCTTCTCAGAGAGTTCAAGATTGGACTTGGACCAAAGTCCCACAGGGCTTCAGGTGCGCAGAACCCATGGGGGCACTCAGTTCCTAAGTGACCATTTCCTCTGTCAGCAGTCTGTTTTGAAAAGAGAAGTGACCTGTGTTCCCTGCCTTAATCCGGCTGCAGAACCTGCTGAAAGTTTCTGTCTCTTTCATCATTTCTGTGTGCCACCGTGGAGGTGCAAGTTAAAGAAGGGTGAAAATAGGGACAAAGTCTGGACCCTGGAGATTCAGATTTGATCTAGCAGATTCATTTTTCTTCTCACATCAAATAATTAAAAGAACAGGCTTGGAATATCACTTCCCAGCTATGTACCCTGTCATCTGATTTGTCATTCCCTCCCTATCCCCGTTTTCCTCCTGTGTTAAGAGGGCACAGTGACTTCAGGGCACTTTAGGAACACAAACATAATGGAAGCACCTTGCACGACACCGGGTTGTCCTAGGGGCTCAGTCCCAGATAGCTGTGACTCATGGCTAGCCACACTTTCCATTCCCATTGGCAAGTTTCACCTTCTGAAGATAGGATTTCTTTGAGTCTTTTTTTTTTTTTTTTTTCTGGGTGTCCTCTTCCCAAGTTGCTGGGGAGATTATCTAGTTGGGTACTGTTTGTTGGGGAACAATTAGACTTCAGATAATTGTTTTTCACTTTGTTCACATCTTGGACATGTTGAGTATTGCTCTGCCTGTAAGAACCAAAAGGTCTAGATCCACTGAGACCTACAAACAAGGGAACCAGTTTCCATAGCAGGGTGGCATGCAGCCGCAAGAGTGGACATCCGACGGTGGCTACAAATGTATTGTTACACACTTCTTATTCCTTCCCCAGGTGCCCTATAGATTCTCACTTTCCCTTACACTGCCAATCTGCTGGCAAATGTGAGTGACAGAGGTTGCACAACCCAAGGAAGCTGAGTGTCTTGGACCTCTCTGTACTGAGGAAGGAAATCTTGATGTCCAGAGCAGAGGATGCATATAGCCAGCCCAGACCTACACTGGCAGTTATCTGGGTCAAACGACTCACTGTACTGTGGGGAGACTGAGGGCCAGGATTTCAGGAAATTATCTTCAAAGGCCTTCTTCTCTTAAAGCAGCCTGGGAAGGCTTTTGGTCCAGTAGTTGCTATCCTAGGCTGAAATTGGAGTCAACAGCTTTATAGCACCCTTCCCACAGGCTAGATCCTAATGTGGACCTGGAGTTGGCTTGGACACTGACATTTCTCAGACTTCTTAGGCAGTAGTTAAGGTCCAGTAGGAAGAGTTATCAAGCCAGCCTTCTTGTTCTACAGGTGGAAAAGGTGAGACCCAGAGGAGAAGTGTCATGCCCTGTTTACTGTGCTGAATAGTGGTTAAGTCTTTAGAGAAACACAACTGTCCCAGTTCTGTGTTTCCAAGCACTGGAAGGACCTTTCTTCCATCCTAGGTCCTCCAGCTTACTCCAAATGTCTGGGTATCAGGGTTCCTGGTAATCTGTTTTCCAGTGTGTGATGCCAAGCCCTTTCCTTCTGGAGCCTCCTTTAAACTGTGACTGCCCCTGCTAGAGGGTCATGCAATGAACACCGTGTGGCTGGTTTCAAATAGACCTCCCAGAGTGCTGGGAGGGAGCCTACCTAGACAAGAATAAAGGATATAAAAAAAGAAGCTCAGCTCAGAGTCATTTACCACTCGGACTAATCCTGCAGGAAGGTGTGTGCGTTCCTACTTTTCCAAAACTCTTCGCTTTGTGATCACCCTGAGACCAGCTCTGACTTCCAGTATCTCTGAGGAAGAAGAGAAGATGAATGTTTCCTAAGTAGGACTCCCTCAATGGTCTCTTTAGAGACCTAGGACAAAGTCTCTTCTATCCAGCAAGCATCTATTTTTCCCCTTGCCAGTATCTCTGGAATTTGTTTCTTTTTCTTTTCTTTTATTTTTTAAATTTTATTTGTTTGACTTTATTTATTTACTTACGTTATGGCCGGCTTAGCCTGCACTGGGGTTGGGGCTGGTGCAGCATGTGGTGCTGGGGATTGATCCATAGTCCCTGTGGTTGCCTAAGCTTGCCTAAGCAGGCGCATTAGACCATTGAGCTATCTCACTGACCCTCCCTTTCCTTTAATTTGTCCTGATCTTCCTTGTGCTGCACCAAGAGCACTCCTCTTTTCCTGGAGTGGTGGCTGCAAACATTCATCAGAGATTCTGATGCCAGCCACCAAGTTGCAACTTGTAAGCCTTTGCCCCTTGGCTGTGGGAAGACCTGAAACCAAACCAGAAGATCAGACTTGAATCTGAGCTTGATGTCCTCTGAGCTGTGAAACCAGGGGGCCTCCAGGGAGAGGGTCCAGATGTGAATACACTCAGCATCTCCCTCTCACCGTTGTCATGGAGACCCAGGTGAAACAGTAGCAGTGTGAGCTCTTGGCTGAGATCAGAACCCAATGTCCATGTCAGCATGGTTAGGAGGAGCCAGAAGATGAGATGTGCGAGGGATTTGTGTAGTCAAGGTCATTCCTGGAAAGGCACCTCTGTTACCATCATTCACACTGGATGATAAGTAATGACTGAGTTAGCAAGCCTTTCCCTGCTGGCAACTTCAGTGGAGTTCTTTGATGTTGGGACTTCACAAGTCTGCTGAACCCTGGCACTCACTCCCATATGACCCTGACAAGGTACTACCCTGCCTGATCCTCACAGTGCTCAGGGTGAAAAGGAAGGATAGGGAAGGAATAAGGACTTTCACAGAGTGCCCAGCAATCTTAGAGAATCTCTAGGGAGATTCTGGAGGACAAACCTCTGTCCAACTTTCCCCTGACTGGATTGTGTTCAGTCAAGTCATCCTACAAAATTACCTCTCAAAGAATGCATTCACACATTGCAGAGTTTAACTGTGCAGAGTGTTACAAGAAGACATGTTTAATTTTGCCAGGTATGAGTATGGTAATGTTATCACATGTCCTAATCCATTAAAAATGCATACAAAAACTTGTGGATTAAGTTATGCTTTGTCTGGTTTTGCTTGTTTGTCCAAAAAGTTGCAGCAAAACAAATTTGATATATGAAAGGGAGGAAGGAGAAAATGAGGAAGGTAAAAGATGATTAGCAAACTAAGAAGAAGCACTGAAATCAGGTTGTGAAAGCCGGAGTCTATAATACACTTTTCCCCATGTGGTTTTGTGTGAGATTGAAGACTTACATAAGAAATCTTTAAATGAATTTAAAAGTTCCTGAGAGTGGCAGGATGAGATGACAGCTCAGATCCTGTGCATGATGTGAGCTGCTGAGTTGTGGACACAGAGGCCACAGGCTGAGAGGGCCAGAGACTCTCCTAAAGTCACACAGGGATTAGCCCAGCACCACGGTGGAGTCCAGGCTTTGGAAAATAGGAGCGCTATCTCCCTACCTTGATGAACACCTGCAACCATGGCTAACATGACCATCTGGGGAACATTTGAGGGAGGAAATCTAAAGAGCAAGGCCCACCTGTTGGCTGTGACAGTTGGGAGTGACAAGATTCTTCTTTGCACGGGCCCTCCCTATTTATTGTGAAATGTTTACCATCAACATTCCTGCACACAAGAAGCCCATAGCTTTGCTAATGATTGTGGAAATCAAAAGGAGAACAATGTGCCACACCCTCACACTTACACACATCCCTTGTTCTCCTTCTTGGGTTCTTGTTTCTTTGCATTTCCAATGGCCCAAGGAACTTTCTAGATTTCTAGAGCCTTCCAGAGCCTTTGGGGAATGACCTGCCAAAGTATGTGTTGACAGAGGAGGTATTTTGCAGCAGTTGATCATCGGACTTAAGGGTCATACTGCCTGAGGTTGCTTCCCGCCCTTGCACCTGCTAGTGGCATGATCTTGGGCAAGTTCCTCAAACGACCAAGCTTTTTTGCTTTTTCCATCTGAAAAGCGTAGATGGTACCAGTTCCTGCTTGAGGGAATTGTTTTGAAGATTAACTGGGCCTCCATGTGGAAAATGCTTAGTAATGGAATCCAGATCATGAGGCGACCAGCAAACGTTAACTCACATTGGTATTTTGTGCATCAGATTCCTGCCCCTCGCCATTCCCCATTTTCTAAATAACTCTGGAAGTGAGACCAATTTCTCTTTTTGGCAAGGCCAGGAATTACTTTTGATTTTTTTTTTTTTTACCATGCAAGATAGATTTATTCCTATCATCTCAACATTCAAACAAACAAACAACTATATTAAAATGAGATCAAAACAAAATAAATAGCCAATGATGTCATCTTAAAGCACCATTGTGTTCCCATTGTGCAAATCTGAAATTCAGATAAAAATGAGATAACATAAAATGTGTCCATTCTTTGCCTGCATAGTGAACAGCGTGATTTTGTTCACTTGTTTGCTTTGCAAGTTGCAATATTCTAGACACCGCTTTGAAACTATGAAAACTGCCCTTGGGGAGTTTACATGCTGATCGAGAGGCGCAGGTGTGGGGACACATACTATAAACAAGTAAGTTTTTCCATCGCACCCTGGCAGCTAAAGGCACATGAGGCAAATGCGAATGCAGGTTCAGGACTGGCTGGAGAGGGAAGTACAGGGCAGAGCAAGATTTGAGTAGGGTGGTCAGGTACAGCTGTTCTGAAAGGTGCCACTGGAGAAAAGATGTCAAGCAGACCCACAGGGAAGTGGTGCAGAGAGAGCAGTGTTCTAGAAGTCAGGACCTGTCAGCTCTAGTCCAGGCGCCTTACTACTTGGCAGTGTGACTTGGAGAGAAGCATTTTCCCTCTCTGAACCAATGTTCCTTATCTGAGCCATGAGGCTGCGGTGGGTCTGTCAACCTTGGTTCTAGATATCCTTCTAGCAGAGACCTTTAGGATTGGGTAACCCGAATCAGGGCTGTCCTTAAACAAAATTGTGAAACTGGCAACCCTTTTACTTTTCTTCACTTTCTGTGCATTTTCCTCCACTAGGTGGGGCTTGTGCCTGTCGCCCTCAGGGGCAAAGCTGTCTACACACCTTCTGTCTCCTCCCCCCAACAACATTCATATCAGAGGAAAAAAAAAAAAAAAAAAAAATCTGGTAGTCTTTCTTGCCAAGGCACCATTGGCTGACAATATTTACACTGTTACTTTTCTGCTGGTGGATTTATTTTAAAGACTATGCAAGAAACCTTGTTAAAAAGCAAAAGCAAAATACTACAGATGGAATTTCACAGACTGACTGACGACATTATTTGGGGAATACTGGGACTTCCTAATATCTGGAAGGCACCTCCTTGCCAATGTAATAATATAGCTGCCATAAATATACAATATACTCATTGAGTGAATCTTCCAGTATTCACTGATGAAAGTAACTCTTACAAGTCCTGAAGTGTCACACTTTTTTTTACTATATAAAAGCTATTTTAGACAACCTCCTGGATATCAGAGTAAGCCCCTGATCCTTCACATGGGCTTATCACTCAATCTGAGCATTTTATGTGTGAAATGCCTAAGTTCTGACATCCATGGTCACCTGCTGGCCTCTGTCCAGCAGGCAGTCTAGCTGTCAAGTCTGAAGTGTGGTTTGCTGCCCTCATGCCCTGTCTGCTCCCTCTCTTTCTATTCCTCACACCTTTTACTTTTCCCAAGGCTGCTAAGACTTTTTTTGAAATGGGAGGAAATAAATACGCTTGTTTTCCAGCATTATGATCCACAAACCCAGCATCAAGAATGGTAGAAATCATTCTCTTTCAGTGTGGAAAAAAAAAACTTCAAGAGGGCTCTGCTTCCAGACCATTTAGAGAACACAAGAAAAAAAGAATATTCAGGAAGAAGTGAGTCATGCCTTGGGATATTTACATATGCTTGTAGAAGGACAGCATGACAGAAACAGAGCCATGGTCCTGCCTTTTTTTGCTCAAGTAGCTGATGGTCTAAACTGTGCTACCATGTGCATAGTCAAAGAAGTCCCTCCTCCATCCACACCATTGCCGTCTTTCCTTAATTCTTCTTGCTCTATGAACAGGAAGGTGAGGACAGTGCGACTGGATGAGTTTCTCCAGTGAGGTTACAGATTGGTCATCTACAAAAGTGGGTGAGACCTCAGAGGAGGGCAGAGTAACAAGGAAGCAGGAACAAAACAGCTGTGCTCCAGGAGATGTGGAACTCCCAGCTAGGAAACCTTAGAAATGATGGCAGGCTCTGCTCATTGTTGTGAAGTCTAATCCGTGAAGGTGAAAAAAACATGGCATGTGAAACCCAGAAAGATTTAGCTGAGCCATGTATTTCATAGATGTATAACTGAGGGTCAGTGAGGAAAGTGGCCTGTCCGTATCAGTGACCAGGCTTGATAAGGCATTCTTCTAAGAATTAGGGTCCACTGCACCCATCTCTTTGTACCTATTTCTATTCATTGCCATCTTTCTGTTGTTGACTGTGATTCATCTCTGCACTATTAAAGTCCAAATTCATAGCTCCAGCTGTCCACTAGAATGAGGACCTATGCCACAAACTCAGTTTGTGCACAGTGAAATTATCTTTCCTTTAAACATCTTGTGTTCTTATCCTGGCTTTGGTTAGCAGCTCTAGATATATCAACCACTCTATTTAGTCATTAGCCTCTACCTACCCTGTTGACTCAGCATCCTTAGAGCAAACCTGCTCCTTCCTCAGCTTAGCCCCTCTTCATTTCCTCTTTTGACTTGCCCTGGTATCATTATGCCAACTTTTCTGAGCCCTGGTCTCTGGGTTCCTTCAACTTATCCTCCAACCAGGAAAATCTCTCTTAAGTGCAGATCTGACTCAATGAGTCTGAGTAAACGGATCTTCAGCAGAATCTTAATCATCTGAAATTTCCCCCAAATAGATCAGACTTTTTCAATATCACTTGCTTTGTTTACCTTATCTCCTGTATTCCTGAGCACTTTTTCCAGAATGTTTCTCCCTCCACAGAATCCTGCTCCAGGTTCCTTTCTTTTGGAAATCCTCTCTGACTCACCCCAAGGTGTCACTTGTTCCCCCTCCCTGTCCATCTCCAGTATGTGGTCTACACACTTACATTAAAAGACCCACCTGCAATTCTTTACCGCATTTAACAGGGATGATATTTGGGTCTTGTCCATTTTAACCTTTCCGGTGCTTAGCACAGTGCCTGGCATATCAATAAGCAGTATGTATGGTTGTTGATGGAATGGATGAATGGATAAGGGAACCAGCTGAATGTTTAATGATTCTTGGAGCAATAGCTCAGGAACCTCAGGCACATTGCATTACGTAACCAAAGCACATGACCTGTCCTGTGCGTCACAGTCAGAAACATTACACAGTGGTTAATTCCATTTCCCCTTGATCAAAGAAGCTAGAAAGGAAAAGAAATTTGGCCTTCCAAAACAGGGGGAGGAGGGAGCAGTGTATTTAAGGGCCTCCTCAGCTCACATTGTGGCCGTTCTAATCCAAGCCACATTTTGGCCTTGTTCTTTCCCTCTCAGCGTCTGGCCTGTTTGCAAAGCATTTGTCTTGTGTCTGTATTAGGGCACAGAATCTTCAACGCTGCTCTCTTCTCCTGCTTTCCTCCCTCTCCCTTATCACAGACCTACTGGGCCTGAAGCATCCTGGTAGTTCTATCTGTTGCTTGCATTTTCACCCACTTCCCTCCTTCCTGATAGGGGCTTTTCCATCTGCTTCCCTTGATCTTGGGAGACCTTGTAGTGACCTCAGAATCTGGAATCCTCCCTGTATTTGTTTATGTCCCCTCAGGGGAAAATATACATTCTCAACAGTAATGACAGTCATAAAGCAGTTAGCTTATAATGTGCACTTACTATGTGCTGGCCCTGAGCTGCGTGCTACGTGCTGTACCTTCCAAACTTGGATTAGAAATTCACATGACTTACTCAAAATCCTAGAGCTAAAAGAGAGTGAGACTGGAATTCCAATCCAGGCTGCTTTAATTTTATTACTGTCTTAGTTCATGAGCCTACCATACTGCTTGAACACCCTAGTCATGCACTAAATGGTCCATAAGAAGATACATATAAGTAAGAATAGATGAATGAATGGATCCATATGAATGATAGTGCCCCTAGTGGCTAATGCAGGCATCTAAAGAATGTAGAACATAAAAAGGAGGACTAGAGGGAGGGATGAAGAAAGGCAGAGAGAAATGAAGACAAAATCTGAATGGGCATTGTAAAATTTCGAGGAGATTGACTGAGAAATCTCTTTGATATGCAAAAGTATATTTTATTTGGAAGTCACTTTTAAACAGAAAGTCCATTTGCATCCAACACAGCATTCTTTTTTTTTCTCTTTTCTTTTTTCTTTCCATTTTTTTACCTTTAAGTGGTCTACTGGGAGAAATATAGTTATTTCAAAGATGGCGCCTTTGCCAAAAATGTTTCTGGATTCCTCTTTTGGGAATCTCAGTCTGGGACATGTTCCCTCAAATATGCATAGTGGAGACACGTTGTCATCCTCTGAGGAAGGGCCCTGATACATTCTGAGCCAACTCTGGGAAGTATGTGGGGGGACATGCTTCGTGCAGTGTGGAGTTTTGTGGGGAAGACTCACATGGAAGTGGCCAGGCTGATTGGTGTGGTCGCTCTCATGGGAGCCAATTCAGCCCTAGCAGAGCCCTTACTAAGCTATTGGGATGACTCTACTGAGTATCCCCACTAGTCTGATTCAGTCTGATTTACTAGAAACAGAATCAGTGGCTTGGCCACCCATTTCCCAAATTCTGAAAAGGAAATGATGTCAGAATCTGCTGCATCAAACCTCCCCAGGTTAGCCATGGAAGAATTGAGGTCTAGGCAAAAGTTGACTTGTTGACATAAGCTAAATGTAGTCAAGTACAGCTAAGGCAAACTGGCAGAGAAACTGATTCCCAACTAGTGCTCCTTCCATTGAATCACTTTGTTTTCCTTCACGGTTTGAGGTGGTAGTTTTAGTATGGACAGGCATTAGTGTGTGCTGTTAGAAAACCTGTTGCTGTTGTTCAGTGACTTAACTTCTTAGGTGCCAAACCTCTGGCATGGGTATTCTGTGAGATTCGCTAGGAGATGAAAGCCTATCAGAAGTAAGACATCTTCTTCTTCCTTCACTTCCTTCCCTCTCTCCCTTCTTCTATCTCTACCTTTAGTTCTTTCCTTCTATCTCTCCATTATTCTATCCATATGTCTATCCATCCATATGTCCAACTGAGGTGTCTATTTATGTATCTGTTCATCCATCCATCCATCCATCCACTGAATGGATCATTTTTTGTGCAGTGTTCATATATCATACCCTCAGCTAGTAAATGCAGGCTGAAAAGGATAAGGCACAACTTCCATCCCTTGAGGAGCTCCCAGTCCTGGTAGCGGAAGCAGACTAGTAAACAGATGCATGATGTCATGGTAACTGTGATAATTAAGCAATTAATAGGGTACTGGGGAAGCACAGAGGGACAAATACCATGTTATGAAACACTTATGTTTATCATGAGGATGGAAAGTGCTCTGAGTATTCAAGGGCATTACATCCTTCCACTTCAAAGGATCAAAAGCTTTGTTCATGAAGTGTGTTCATATGAGTCTATGCAGAAGGTATGCTCTGCCTTCTAGGTGGCTACAGCCATGCATGTCATTTCAAACATATATCCATAAATCCAATGAGTTCAGTGCTTCAGCAGTAGACATTGACCCAGAATAGCTTTTAGGAGTATAGTGCTAGGAAATTATTGTTAATTTCAACCATCATCATTCAAATAAGTGCCAAGAAAACCACTATATCCCCCCCAAACACACAGCATTCACTGTGGTCTATTTTGGCTGTCTTGGTACATGCCTTTCTCTCCCACTTACCTCTGAGCACCTCAGAGGCAGAGATCATCTCTGTCTTTATCTGCAAGACTCTTACCATTTCGCACATTACAAACCACCTTCATATGAGCCCAGTAAACTGCTGGTGGGAAGAAATAATTGACAAGGGCTCCAAGTAAGAGAGAAACTGCTGACTGTAAGACGGTGATGTCATGGACCAGTACTTTGAGAATTTACAACATAACCTCAGGAAAGACCAAACAGCAAGGGCACACATATTGTGGATGGCACTGGCCATTTGGCATGGCCCTAATTTCCCTGAGCTGATCTTGCATTATATATTTTTTACTCCTTTTCCAATGCCTGCACCTCTTTTTCCTTCTGAGCTCATGGTGCTATCTTTGTTAGCTCTAACTAGCATAATTTGGTCCCTCCCGTGGTTATCCTTCAGTAGCAGGCTGCTGAGAGACGAGGTGTGGTTGTGTGGGATGCAATCTGGCTCTTTCCAGGACCCGCACCTGAGTCTTCATGATTTCTTCTCATTTGTGAGCAGGTTTTGGGTAGGAAGGGAGTCTCCATGCTCAGGGCACTGTCCCAGACCTTGTGCCTTGCAGAACTCAACACATGGTGGAGGGATGATGACTGGATTGGTAAAAATTCAGATTTACAGCATCTCTAGGGCAGTGTCCCAGGCTCACAAATGGTAACACAAACACCCAGAAAGAGCAAAGAAATCACCCCAAATTTATCTGCAAGTTGGGCACAGAGGAGGGCATGGTCCCAGTTTCTATGACCTCTCTGTCTATCCTGATAAATATCGTGGGAATCCAACTCAGCTCTCTTGAGCTTAGACCTAAACACTTCAGATCCCTGAATCCAGTCTATCCTTTTATAAGCAGGAAACCTCAGTTTCAAAAGTCAAGGAAGTTTATTCAGTGTTCTATGATGAGAAAGTGATAATACTAGTATTTTTGCAAAATAAATACATAAATAAGTAAAACCTCTATGCATCTCCATAAATTGATAAATATATAGTATATGGTCTGCACTATGAGATGTACTAGGCTACAAGACAGAGGAAGTCTCTTTGCCTCGGGTATTTGTATTTTTATGAAGAAAGACAATAACAAATAATCAATTATGAGAATTTATATTCTGACTGTGAGAAATTCTATAAGAAAATAAAAGAAGCCAGGCCATGGTGGCACACGCCTGTAATCCAGAATCCCAGCACTTGGGAGGCTGAAGCAGGAAGACCGGTGTGAGTTCGAGACCAGCCTTGGCTACAAAAAGTGAGCTCAAGGCCGGATTGAACTGCATAGTGAGACCCTCTCTCAAAAAGCCAAAAAGAAAAAAGGGAAAGAAAAACAAAGAAAGAAGTAAGAGAAAAAAAAAAAGAAATAAAGAAAATGCTGCAGGAAATCATAGGAATAGAGGAGTAGTCATTTTTTCTCTCTTAAGGTTGTATTAAAAAACAACCAAGTTATCCATGTTAGGAAGAAAGAGAGATGGATGCTAGTGTGTACAGCCTAGGCAGTACCACTCTGTACAGTGAAGTCACCAGGGTGTGATCCCGAGAGAGCTGTGTGCCTGCCTGAAAACGTCCCAAATCATAGGATCTGAATTGTAATCCAAGTGCACAAGGAGGTTCTCAGCAAGGAACGATAGAGTTTTGAGATCAGTCTGACCATTATAGAGGAGACAGATCGCATGGAGCCAGGAGAGGAGCATCAGGGACAAGAGTTGTCGTGGTGTGAGGGAGTTGCTGATTTTATTTTTTTTTTTTTTTATCATGGCTTCATATCCTGACTAACAGCATTCACATTTGTTTCCTAATACCAGCACCAACTAACACACAGAAATAACACTCATATGTTTGATCAATGGAGCAGAATGGGGTTTACACACTTGGCCTCAGAAGAACTTGAAGAGATTTATGAAACTCAAGACATGTTGTGTAAAAGTTTGAGGCTGCACACATTTTTTTCTGGAATATGTTATCAGTTTCTTAAAGGGACCTGTGGCCTCCAAAGAGGGACTAAAAGGCTAAAAGACAGGGGTGCATGCCAGGTCATTTCCTGAAGCCTGTTCCCAGCTCTACAATCTGAACCCTTAGGGGAATCTGTGAACATGAGAATGTTGATGTTGCCTTGTTATATCAGATTGAGGAAGAGCACCTTCCTACCTCTATGCTCTTGTTAGAGTAAATAGCGTGTGGAGCTTTTTATCCTCTGAGGAGAAATTAGTTTACTCCTTAGAAACATAATCTATAACTTTGTTTATTCAAACTCTAGTCTTGGAGTTTCTCTGAGACTCTAAAACAGCAAGTTCATTTCTAATGTGGCCTGAAATGGTCCTGCTTGTAAAGATCCCCTGGGGACTCTACCCATGAATCCAGCCACTCAGCCACTTACCCATTCATCCTTCCACTCTTCCATCCTTCCTTCTTCTGATCCCCCTGTCCTCCTTCCCTCCCTCCCTCTCTTCTCCCTGTTTCTTTCCTTCCTTCTCTCTTTACTTCTTTTCTTCCCCCATATGTAATCTATTTACTAAGTTTTCTGAAAGGACTGCAACAAAATCTAGGTGACTCCAATTCTAGCTCTTATGCTACCATGAGTCCCTTTTGAAAGTTTCCTTAAAACACTCCACTTCTCCCTGCATTTCCACAGGGTACAGTTTGAAAACTGCTCACTTCAGGAGCTGAAAACTACTTTCAAAAAATTAAAGTGTTCTGCCTGCATATTTACATAATTATATGTATTCCTTGCTGTGCTAGGAACCTGGAACTGGACCACCAGAGACTCCTTCATCAGCGCTGATATTTTAGATCGATAACTGTTTCTACACTCAGGTCATCAGATGGGGGAAAACCAGATATGAGTGTGAGACAAATCTAAGCCATTAGAAAAAGGACAAGCTTCATAGGTGGGGACCAAGAATAAAGATGCCATTTACTTTGTTCTTGGGGCTCTTTTTGTCCCAGCCTCCAGAGCCCTAGCTCAGTGATGCTGAGACTTCCTGGTCCTTGTGAGACTCTGGGTATAGGCAGGAGCAGGAAGCCCTCATGGCATGGGTTCTTTCACTTTCCAAAGTATGTTCGACATGCACCTATCATATTCCCACTCGCCTCGTAAAACAAGCATTTTCATTGCATACAGTGAGGGCTTTGTATTCTCAACAACAAACACATGGTCTAAGGCTCGCAGACACAACCTGTCTTTTTCTCCAACTTCTCACCCTCTCTCCCCACTCTGTTCACCCCTGCTAAGCAAGTGTCAGCAGAAATATCTGTTTATAAACAGGGACTCCATGAGCACAGCCTCAGTGGCCTAAACGAGCTTCCAAGTGTGCCCTGGGCTCATCCTGGGGATCCCTGTGCAGAGTGGGCATCGCTGGCAGCAGCTTCCATGGAAGGCTTCCACCTTTCCATCTGTCCACATGCCTGGTTTCCTCCATCTCCTGCCACTTATTCACTGAAAGCATGAGGAGCCCAGATTGGAAAGCCACTTAGATGCTATCCCAGACCTTGAGCATATGTGGGACACAAAGCCCAGACAGAGTGCAAACAGTGAGAGAAACCCACACACATGCAGCCTGCAGTGCCATCTGAAGCAAAAGCTGATGGAAGAGAGACTAGTACTTGGGTGGCTGCAGTAGTTGCAGGAAGACTATGCCGCTCTGGATTGTGCCCTCAGGATCCCTAGGGCTGGATGGGGCTCTTTAAGCACTCTCTGAATTCAGAGTCTACTGTAGCTCCCAATGACCTACACAGAGTGGGTATGAGGGAGCCAGGTGATGGTGGCTAATAGACTACATATGAATAGTAGCCAATATATTTGGCATGAAGTACAGACTAGACACTGTCCCAGGTACTGTGCATGCATTACCTTTTGATTTCTTACATAATCTTCTCACATTAGTACTGTTAGTATTCCTGTTTCTCTGATGAGAGATGAGGAATAGTATGTGTGTTTTCTTAAGGTCTGCAACAAGTATGTAGTAGAATCAGACTCCAGAAGCCAAATCCTAAGCACTCCACTAGATATCTCCCTTGGTCCAAATAGATTGACCTCACATTCAACGTGTTTCCCAAACTTTCCTTCCTACCTTTTCTTAGACTTGCACATGAGGATTTCTTAATCTTAGCATCATTGACATGTAGAGTGGAGGATGTGTAATAAACCAAGTCCTATAATAAAAGAAAAAAAAAAGAGCTCTGTGGAGGGAGTACTTGGTTTGGACACAAAACCCAGCAAACCAATCTGGAAAAGTCTCACAAAAGTTGAGCCTGGAGGCATGAGATTTGGAAAACAAGAAGTTGAGTAAACACTGCTCAGTGGAAGAAAGTGAAACATGAGCAAAGGAGAGAGCTGCAGAGTCACCTGCTCATTGTCCTGGCAAAGGCCACCTGCGTCTGGTGGAGTGGAGGGTGTGTGGGGAAAGAAAGCGAAGGAAACAGCAAGAGCTACCTGAGGCGTAAGCACAGAAGAGCTGTCTCTCTTCCAGTAGAGACAGCCCTGTGCATCATTGGACATCCAGGGCATCCCTGGCCTCCACCTAATAGGCATAGTAGCAGCTCCTCACCCTCTCCTTAGCTGTGATGATAAAAAATATCTGCAGATATTTCCAGATTTCCCCTGGGGGCGGAATCCCCACAGTTTGATGATTGTTGATTTACCTGGATTCTTCAGATCAAAACAAAATTACTTAATATGCCTAGAACATGTATTTCTACCTGCAAGCTCTTTCACATCTGGTTTCTACTTGACCTTGTGGTGTCCTCAGCCTTCTCCTCCAGTGTCCTTCATTCTGTAGTCTGTCAGTCCTGCAGCCTGTTTTGCAGTTGTAGAGGAAGTGTTACCTTGTCTGGGTGACTGGTGTTGTTTTTATGTTTCTTTTTGTTTTGTTGTAAAAATATTTGCCACTTCCAAACTTTCTATTTAACAACCCTCTAAAGATTCCATTGTTCTATGTATTCTGGAATTTAATCTTTGCCACACATTCAATAATATTTTAGTAGGTTTACCATGTGAAAGTTCTTAAACTGAGCACTGAGTGTAGGAAGAGAAAGAATATACAGTCCCTTCCTTTCAAGGATTTTGTGTGACACACCTATAGGCTAAAAGGGATTTAGAGATCAAATCTGCATTCCCCAGTTGAGTAGAAGGGGAAAACCGGGGCCAAAGATAGATGAATTTTAATCAAGGTCAATCGAAGAGTAGGATCTTTCTCTATCTAGCTCACAGTATAATTCTGAAATCCCAATATGCATCTAAATACCATGTTGAACCTAAACTAAAGCCTTAAATGGCATTTTATGGTTGAGTTAGAGTTCAGGATTTTCACCAAAATAACAGAAAAAAAAAATTGAAAGTCTATCAGCCCTTTTCAAAATCTTGCTTACATCTTCATTAATAAGTCTAATTGACTCCAGAGTAATCAATTAGTACTTAGGGTGTCCTGAGACATTAGTTGTGGCTCCATCTTTTCTGTCACTCTGAAAAGAAAGACACCTCATCATCCTTAGCTTCAGATCCTCATCTCCCATAGACTCCCTTCTTCAAAACCCAGCAAGATTCCCTGTCACCCATGGGGTAAACTAACGAGCTCCAGCATGCCGCACACAGCTCTTCTGTGCTCACGCCTCAGGTAGCTCTTGCCGTTTCCTTTGCTTTCTTTCCCTACACACCCTCCACTCCACCAGATGTACAGTGCTTTGTAGAACTGTTGCCAGTGTCAGCCATCAGGACAGGTCATGGCCATTGTTTGACCAGTTTGCTCTCTGTGAAAGCCTGAGAGAATGTTTTTTTTCTAGGTGAATCTCATTAGACACACTGTACCTCATTTATTCCTTTCCTCTGAGGTCCCTTAATCTCTTTTAACAGCAAATTTGGGACACCTTTGAGTCATAGGATGTTACAGCACAGGTTCACTTATGT